>OX381578.1:19375831-19584831 GCA_947458855.1 Monopis laevigella | reverse complement strand
TTTTAACCTTTTATTTCAGTAAACACTTGACAGTGATCCTCAGTGTGTCATATGCAATCACTTTGGTGTCTTTAGGAGCAATGATCTTCTTAAGCGATCCATTTTTAGATGATTACAACATTTCACCTGTAAGTATGATTCCTAAAATTTTGACCGTCTAATTTCTTTCGTAATTTACTAGTATACAACGAAAAATTCATTAGCATAGCTTATACCATAAAAAAAGCTCTCATTTGGAAGGAGTTTTCAGTTGTTTCCTATTTTGAGTCCATACCGAAAAAAAAAAATTGCGAAAGTCTAGTAGACCAAATTAATTAGCGATACACAGAGACACTAGAGGCTGACCTGACAAGGTTCAAGTATTATATTTTAGGATAGTGCTGTTGTGCACATCTACCTTAATTCACTAATTATATAACCTTTAATGCACAATTGCTTATTATCCGTAATAAAATTAACAAATAGCACGATGAGTCCGCAGTTATTTATAATAATGGTACAATTTGCCTGGGTTGAAAGATTAGAGTTAGACTTTATTTTATTAGTTTTAAATGTTTCGTTCTTATTGTTTCAGATTTACTGTCTTATTCTAAGTGGTGTAGGATTCTTGTATCTTTAGTATTAGTAATTGACATTAGTCGTTATAAATCAAAAGCGTTGAAAAATCAAAAATTAAAATCACGATATGAAGAGAATCTGGAAGAATTTTTACGACGAGCAGACGTAAATATCTTTATATTTTAACATATATTTATTTTTATAAGTATTCTCGTATATGTAAAATTAATTTGGAATATTTTTAGATGGATTATAACAATAATTCTTCAGGTGGTATGAATCCTATGGAGGGGTATAATAAGTCTAATGCCTTGCCTCATCCAGGGTTGATGACTTTGAAGCATGATTATTGCTTTAGTACAGGGAGACATGGAGGCAGTTTTTACCTCAAACTTGGAGCTACTGGTAAGTAAAATTTAATGAGTATAGTTTTTTTTTTTTAAATAATTTAACTCTTATTTATTTAATAAAGTTGTATAGTTATTTTAACTTTATTTAGACTTGTATGTACTATATTTTTTTTATAACATCAACATTTTTATTCTTGTTACGCCGCTTTAATAATAAAGAATAACAGTGATTATACAATAACAATTATACCAGTTTGGTGTACCTTTAAATATTTTTTTTCCGTTGTAAAAACATTAAAATCAAAACAAAGTAAATAAATATAATTCTTTAATCAGTAGAGAATCTTAAGTTTTAATATAGATGTTTGTAAGATTACAGATCTTGAACAATTTCAGCATATACTTATTTTCAATTAATTCACAAATTTCAATAGACAACATAAAAATGTAATAGAGTTTAAAAAAAAAAAAAATCCTATTGTTTCTTTTCAGCCTTTGCGTTGGGTCACTTGGTTCACTCTTTGCTTCTAATCACAGTCCAAATAGGACTTCTACTGGATGACAAGATTGACAATGACGAATGTGTGGTGATGCACAAGTGGTCCTTGACTTCTTCTATCCTCTATACTGCTTCTTCCAACTCTTCTTTATTTTCAAATATTCGAACGTCATTATTCTGAAGTGGCAGGTAAATTTAATCTATTGTTTATTAATCAACAGCACAAATACAATAATATTTTGATATTTAGCTATTTAAGATTCCTATTAAGTATTCTAAAATACTTGTAGTACATATTTAAAATTAAATATTTTTTCTTTCTACAAGTCAATCATAACTATTTTGTAAGACTTTCTCTACCTTTTGTACTTATTTTAACATTTATACATTACATTAATTTTTATTTAATTTATTTATAATTTTTACAATTAATAAACACAAATAAAAACAAATTATATTTTTAGGGTTTATCACGATTTGCGTTCATGCATTTTATGGCAGCAGCCTTTGTTTCTGGATTTGGGCCATTGTCAGGGAAACTATTCTTGCCATTACCCTATATGCGCAGAACATATTCCAGAGAAACAACACTGATATCACCTCGCTACCGGTAGATACTACCACCTACGACTTCACAAATACTCTTACTATGCCCAAAGAGGCCGAAACATTGTATGTTATTGGAGGTAAGCAATATGCTATTTGTAACTACTAATTTTAATAAAATTTGAAAAAGCTTTTTAATAATAAGGTGTTGTATAATTTATGTAAGTTCATTTTGGTCAATTTGACCAAAATAAATTAGAACAAGACGTGTCAATTTATTAAAAAAACAAATCGCATCGAGAAAAGCAACCTGGGCCTATTTCATAAATATGACAATTGTAAATTGACAAATTGCAAATGTCACGTTTATGAAATAGGCCCCTGCTGTATTTAAAATATAATTATTACAAAATAAGAAGTTTTATTAGTTTAGCGTTACGCTTCATTTAGCGTATTATAGGATATTATTTCGTGATATTTGAAAGATTATTTTAAGTCATTGCCATCCAAAATAACTTCACTGTCTACCACTTCTTATTATACATTTCTTATTATAACGTCGCTCTACCGGTGAGATTTCCACCTACAACTACACAAGCACCCCAGGTAGCATTTTGACGTCGCTATGACCTCAATTACGTCGAAAGTGTCGTCATACATTGGCGCTATAGGGACGTCAATTTAGTGTTAGGCTGAGTAGCACCAAAATAAACTCTCTGTAATGGTACCGATTAAATTAAAAATGGCGTAGAGTTTACCAATTTTATTTTACAGCTCGAATGACAGTTAGTACTATGGACGCCATTTTTAACTATAATCGTTACATTTACAGAGAGTTCATTTTGGTGCCACTCAGCCTTACTCTGTCTAAAGACGCTGATTATAATTATTGTATATTATTTATTGGAGGTAAATAATTTTATCTTCCAAAATAAAGAATATCTATTCGTCTAGTTTTGTTTCAGAAAGTACTTAAAAGACTTAAAAGAAAACAATTTTTATGTACCTAATAAAGCACTGACAATTTTGCAATATTTTTATAATTATAAAAAAACATTAACTTTGTCAAATCTTTAAAATATAAAAATAATAACTTTTAAAGCTTTAGTGTGTCTTCTTTTTTATTGTTTTCTTTACTTTATTTGTACTATTTATTGTAAAAATGTTGGTAGTTAAAATTGCGGACTATTTTATAGGACGTCATGATTATGATAAAAAGATAACATCACAATATCCAAAATAATTCCCAAGATAACGGTGTGATGTTGATAAATTTTACACTACGTAAGAAATTAATTGATTCGTATTTTTTTGTAATTAAATAATAATTTAGGAAACTGCCAAATATTTTCTAGCAGATACTAGTCCTAAACTTTATTGAACTGTTAAACTTATTAAATCAAAACGTGTCATGCAGTTATCAAATATATAGATTTATTATTATCTTCAGATTTTAATAAAATTATAGATAACTTTTTAATAGTCTTACAATCTAATAAGATTTAGTGAAATGCTATTAACTAATTAATTAAAATATAATTATCTCTCGGATACGTGCTAATGTTATTGTAAATAAATAATTATAAAGTATTTAAACCACTTATTAAGTGGTTTAAAATATAATATATATATATACATATAGTTTGTGTAACATTAGCCAAAAATTATTTTTAATAAAAAGTTAAAATGTATTAAAAATCGTGATAAAAACTAAAACAACTAAATCTGATATGTATAAAATAACATTAGATACAACAAATTTTATGCATTTTGATTAGGATCTATTGCTGTCTAATATTTTCAAAGACATAATTTATATATGTAGAGATAATAACTAGATATATCTCTCTAATACCGGATTATTACTTACATATTCTGATTATCTTGATTTAGGGCTATTTGATTTGATCAAATGTTATGTCAGAGATATATTGGACACAACAAAAATTGTTTAAAATTGTGTTTCGTAGATCAAACATAGATGATATTGAATATTGAATACGGAATAAATAAAATGCGCAGATTTCAAAGCAGTTTGATGAAGTAAATTAGGTATTCTTATTCTTAGATATTATTAAATAGTGATTATTATGCTATCGGTAGATGATAATCATGCGTTTTAATACCAACATGATAGGTTGATTTACATTTACTGATGTGCTTAACATGATAAAATATTGCTACTGAAAAAAAATCGATTTAAAATTATTCAAAATTTATCTATCTATACAAATAAAAAAAAAATGTAAACTTATTTAGTTTGTAATTTTTTTTTTATCTGTAAAATTTAGATTCTCCGTCAGAGGGAGCAATGGTATTTTTTTAGAAATTTTTATTTATAAATTAATACCGAATTAATATACAAGTATAAATATAATATAATTGCTTTCGTCTGGTGCCTCACATTCAGAAATATTGTATTATTATTATTTTGTATTACTTAGACCATTCAACTGGACCTATTATGATATTATTATTTTGTATTACTTAGACCATTCAACTGGACCTATTATGATATTATTATTTTGTATTACTTAGACCATTCAACTGGACCTATTATGATTTATTTTACTTCATTTGCTACTTACCCGTTGGCTTCAAAAGATATATAAGAATCTAAATATCAAGTAAATTAGACTAGTAGTTTTAAGAAATTACATGGGGACAAATAAACAGAAATACACCAAAATCTCAACAAAAAGGTGTTAGAAAAAAATTTAACACTTCAGGCAATTTGATTCAGAAAAGTTATTTGTTTTTATTTTAATGCTCAAAGGTAAGGTGAGTTCAGAGATTGCGTCGAGAGTTCCGATTTTTTAAGAAAGTGACTGTTTTTAACCGAACTGAAAAAATATTTTCTTAATCTAGTTCGATAGAAATAAACCGTGAAAATAGCCCTGAAATTTTATTTTTTCAAATTTTATGACATTACTATAAATGTTCAACATGATTTTTTAAATTATAAAAGTGTTATAAATAAAAAAAAGGTTGTTAAATCATATTTTACGATTTTATGTAGTTTTTCTTAAATTAATATTAAAATGCATTGTGACTTACGACATTATGTTTCCGTGCGACTTTTGATAGTCGACGCTACTTACTCTCATCAGAAATTGTGCTTACAACGCTGAGATAAAATATAGGGAAGTAGATGTAAATACGTAATTTCACTGTCGAGCTTATCTCACCTTAACAACTTCGTATTTTAGCATGGGAAACACTAAAAAAAAATAAGTGGTACTTATTACATTGTTATCGTTATAGTATACAATTTCAGCTACTGTAAACAAAATTCCTAGTATATTACTAGCATGAAAATGTAGTTTTATATCTCTATAGATTGCAATGCGATTGTCAATAACTTAATTAAGATAAAATAATCATTATGTGAACAGGAATTTAATTAGTTATTGTTTGTTGCAGAGAGTCTGGTGCCAATGTTCTTTGACCCTGAGATACTGTTCAACGAGAACTGTATCGGAAACGACGCCATTTCCAGCATTTACCAGAACTTCTCTCCATACCTATTTCCGTTTAGTGTGGAGTTCAACATTCTTATAGGTTTGTTTCATTTGAATTTGTATACTTGGTTTTTATTTCGCAATACCAATATTTCAGGCAACCAGTAGGTAACATACACATATTTTTTTTTTTAAAGTCCGAAGAAAAGAACTTGTTCCATGAAGTCTAATTCGTATAAGGTTCTGTAAGATAATGTGTTAGCTGTATATTTATTCACTTCGTGATTATATTATTTGGTTGCAGTGTTCCCGGACTTGTAACCGCAAATTAGAGTTCTGGGGTACGAATTTTGAATATCAGCGGATGACTAAATATCATTGAAATATCACAAAAGGCAACGATTTCTAAACTTCGATTTTTTTAATCTCATCGGGTGACTATAATATCATACCTATGATATCAATACGAGTGCCTACCACTCGTATTGATATCATAGTCACCGATGACAGATAATAATCATCACAGATGACACATAATAATCATCACCGATAATGTATGTTAAGTTCCGTTCCACCATTGAGTTTTTATTGCTTAGCATAGACATATTAGACTTGTCAAGAACAATCAACATGACAAGAAACAAGAACGACAAACAACAATTTCTTCACGCAATAAGCTTTTGTGACACGCAAGTAGCTTTTGTGAATTATTTGTATGTTAGTACCGTACATATGACTTTCAAAACTAGGACTTTTGATAAATCGTGATTTCCTAGTCATCGGTGATATTTGCTCACTGGTGATATCAAAGTCAGCGCTGACATTCAAAAATCGCACCCCAGGTCTTTTCACTGTCTTCAAGAAACCAATCAATAAATGCATAATATTATTCTAAAATCTAAAAGAAAATCTTCAGTCAATTTGCGGCACTAGGTCTTGTGTTTAGTGTAAAAATTTACGCGATTTTAAGGCCTTAAATTTTAGTATCGGCGATAGTATAGAAATTATTGCAGGATAGTATAGATTTTTTATAAGTTAAAGGATCTTGATCTTTCCTTTCAAGATGGGTTGATAGATATTTAACGGCATGACTTCATCAAATTGATGGCATTTGATGGAGTAGAGAACTTACTGCATGCAGTGTAATTAAGTATTGGGATCGGTTACTAGACTGAATTTACTTTACTGTGTTCGGTACCCCTAGTGTGAATTTTCTAACTATTACTTTGCGTTTGAGTTAACTAAAATTTGTATGGGAAATAGTTCAGCGCTCCAAGCGGAAATTTTGAGAACTAAAAATGCGAGCGAGTGATTGGTCAAAATGTTAACGCAGTAGTAAAGTTAACGCGAAAGTAAATGTTAAAAAAACTCACACTAGGGCTACAGTTCCCCAGTTCCATACGATTAATTCAGTGCTGGGTAAATTTTATGTATATTTAAGAACTGCCTCATATTCTTTATAAGTTCTGACTACTTACTTATAAATTAACCTCGACAGTGCTTAATGAGTCGTGTTACCATTTTCAGTGGCTATATATTATATCGTTTGGAGCCATATTGGTAAATGCAACAGAGAGGTTGATGAAAACGATGACGTGTTTACGAGCAACAATTCCAGTGTAGGTGATAATACTGCAGTGTGCAAGTAAGTAATATACAGACTAATTTATTGTAAATAATGTTAAGAATTCGTCGTATTCCTATTTTTTGTATTATATATAATTTACCTGCATAAATGTATAAACAAACCCCACAAGTGCAGAGCCCGCGGAGTGTTCTTGATTTTTTTATTTCTTAAAACAACCAATAACGTTTCAGTAATCGGTGATTCAATCAATTTACTTCAACATTTGAAAAAATAACTACATTTCGGATAATATATATCTACATCGCGAAAGATGATAATCAAAAATTTATAAAAAAGTTTAAATATAAAGTAGAAGTAAGCAAAGGCCCAACACCATTTGTTTGTTAAAACTTTTTAATTTGGTATTTTTAAGTTAGAAGTTTTTCATCTGAGCCATATACGTTATATGTTTTTATATTACTATGCTCTTTTAGATAATTATGTGGGTCAATCTATACCTGACAATTGCAAATTTCAAGTAAAACGGACCAGTATTTTTTAAGATATTTGATGCGGACGGATAGAAAAACGGAAAGCTTCGTCTCTTCATAAGCATTTTTTTGATATTTAATAATATTTTATGTTTAGAATACCAACAGCCAGCGAGGCAAATGATTTCACATCCAATATGGTGATCCACGCTGACTGCCACGCCTCCAACCGTGGTCTATTTGCTGGGATAGTAGTCGTGGTGCTTATAGTCGGCTTACTTATCCTCGGATTTGTCTTCAGCACCGTTGGAGAGTGAGTATAACTCAAAAGCTATCAGGATATAAAAAAAAATACAGCCCTCTATACTTTCTCTATTAATTATTACAATTTTTACTATGGACCAACTGATGATCTGATAGATCAGAGCGAAAAATTTTATCAAAATTTCATCTTAAGCCTAAAAGACCAAACAATAATAAGGTTTATTGAACATACAGCTAAAAAACTAAAACGTTTGCGACTCCCGCAAAAACATAAAACGTTTAAACGTTTATGTTGGTGTGTAAAATACCTTGTAAAGTCTTAAGTTTTATTGAACAATAAATAAAAATAATTTAAAAAAACATAAGAGTCAATGAAGACTCAACCCATAGGATTATAATTAATTATTATGAAATCTGTAAGAATCCTAAATTAACATGGAAACTATTGCTTTAGGGGGCAGTTCGACCAAAAAAGGCATAACTTAACTGGGAATAGTAATATCAAATTCTATATAAATATTTACTCACAGATTAAATTATTAATGCCCAGAATATTTATTTGTATATGATTTGGCGTTACTATCTTGATACAAGTTATGCCATCGTTTGGTCAAACCGGCCCTTAGTAAATTAAGTTCTACGGTGGGTTAGAAATTTATTCGGTACTCTATCCTTACTCTATACTTAATATACCACTTCCTCCATATGTTATATATCGTATATTCTAGAAATAATGTATATCTTTCAGAGAATTTGTGGCAGCGGGCTATCTTCTAAACAATGCGACGAAGCTATCATTGCATTTGATTCTGTTGTTCAGCGTAATATTTGCGTTCTTCCAAACAACTAAGCTGGACGTGAACGAACACCCAGTGTCACTCCTGGATGACATATTGCTGTTCATCTGCTTACCAGCTTTCCTTATGGAAACAGTATTCACCATGGTCGCCACTATTAACATATTGAATGTTATTAGATTCATTGATGTTGCTATTATGGTAAGTCCTAAAATATTAATTGTTTTATATTCACTGCATAATCCAGTCTAACAAATACATTGCTATTAGATTTTTATTAGGCTTTGTCATATATACAAACAAAATTACTCATTATTCTTGGTATTCCAAGAGGCCATCGATACTTTTAGAGAACGTGTTTTCAAGGTTATAAGCTGCTTTCAGGGTATTATAATACGTTAGGGGGTGAGGGTTAACACAGCGGAGTTAGGTGTTGTATTCATTAATGGCCTATTAGCCAACTTTATAATCGGTTACAAATTAGGAACAATGCCTATTTTACATGATAAACCCGTACGTCGAATCCATTTAATACAAGAACATTATCTCTCTTCATCATCGTCTACCTATTGGAGTCTACTGCTAAACATATTCCTCTCGCAAGGCGCGCCAACGACCTGTGTCATTTGCATTCAAATTATCTCTTATCTTCTCCCCAAAAGTATGCTTTTAACTTCGATATTTATGAAATCAATTATTTACTTTCAGGCAATCCAAATTGTTATCCAAACAACTCTTCTAGTCGACGGTTTGAGAAGATGCAGTAATACTCGAAAACTTCGCCGAAGGAAACCAGGTCGGGAGCTGCTGATGTTCCTTCTCATAGCCAATGTAGCCATGTGGCTTACCTATACATTCTCATATAAGTCCCCTGAAAGCCTGGATGAAAGGTACTCTTTCTATGGAAAGGTGGCCTGGTCTATCTTGGGACACGTCTGCTTACCACTTATTATGTTCTATAGATTCCATTCTAGCGTATGCTTTGCTGATATCTGGGATGCTGCATATAAACCTGGTTCAGATCATTAAATTAGATCTGTATTTAATATTTTTGGAACATCTATTTTTTCCTCCTTTTAAATATTTTATTTATACCTGTGAGAAAAATTAAATACTTCTATTACAATTTACAACCTGATTTAATAACTTTGTCGCATACAGATTTTTATTTAAAAAGTTGTATATAAATAAAATAGTTAAAAAAAACTTTTTTGTTAGTATTAATTTATAAGTTTGTTTGTAAAAATTTTTGTTTGTAAATTTAATTAAAATATTTATTCTTTTGACTCAAATTTTGCTCACGTAAAAAGGCAAAATATTATTTTAGTTAAGTATTTATAATAATTTAATAAGTATGTAGTTCAATAACAAAAAAAAATACTAGTTAGAAAAAAGATCTTAGTAAAATTTTCACACTGTGTAGATAGGTTAGATATGTATTTGTAGGTATATTAATATTAGGGTTTTATTATTATCATAATGTAATTAATTATTTAGATTTATTATCCAATCGTTATTGCACTCAAAATAACAAATAGGCAATTAAATTAGTTATGAGTTTTAAAGGCTTAGATGTAATAAAATATAAGGTATGCCATAAATTATACACTAGTCGGGCTCACGTGGCCGACAGTACCATAATCCTTTAATTGTATTTATTATTGCTTAGATTGTATACATAGATATAAAATAGGTAAAAGAATTAGGAATATCACACGTATGCCGGCTTGTTAATTTATAATGTCTATATTTTTATAATTTACAATGTTAGGTTAATGTAGGTACTTATTTAAAATGTGTATTATAAATTAGTAATGATTACAATAGATTTAATTATTAATTATTTTGTCTGTGTTTTATTTGTACGGTGTTAGAGGAAGAATTAAGTTCATCAACCCCTCACTATTTTTTCTGTCGACCGTCGAAGAAATATTCCAACACCAATTGGTGCGACCCATTCAAGTGACAGAGATTATAAGTGAGCGTCATCGTACTACTAAATTCTTCCTCTTCCACGTTTTAGAAAGTTTTTTTTTTCAATATAACGTCCACTAGACGGCCTAAGGTTACCTAGCGGATAAAATACGAACATCGTATCACGTTTTCTTACAAATCGTATAGCAAACTCAAATTTAACTTTTCATTACGTCTCTATTTTTTATATAGTATAGGTACTAGGTGTTTTTTTTTACATAGGTAAATTTAATGTTATGCCTTAAGTATTACTTTTTTTATTAAAAAAGGTAGGTATTTTTTCAAACAAAATGCCCGAAAAATAAATTATGATATGAACGCGCCTATATGCTTAAAATTATTCCAACATATACATATTATTGGCTTATTAAGCAAATAAAATACCTTTAAACTTGTCCCCAGTTTAGTATAAAGGTTAAAGTGATTTGACCTTTTATTATAATTTAAGCCATTTTATCTTAATGTTTTTGGATGGACGATGACACTAAAAGGAAAAAATTATGTTTCATTAATTTTATCATAGATTTTTTTTTTCCACTGTATAATAATAAAACACCCACTCTATAATAATATACAGATTTCTAACGGCTCCCGGCTTCAGAAAGGGTTTTATTTCCACCTCGTCGTAAACAGATATTCTGAGACTACACCGAACAAGTGGTCAGCCAGTTGCGGTGTTTGTAAAGACTCAATTACATGTATTCAGTTTCACAAGATGGTATAGTGAAACTTGAACCGCAGCTTTACGTGCTCCTCAAGGCATATAGGTCACTTTATTTTTGGTAACAGGATTGAATAAAGCGATCCTATTGGTTGTTGCTCACGTATACGTATACAAATACGTTACGTTGCTACAATGCGCAAACCCATGGTCTAAGAGCCTATGGTCCAACTTATACTCTACGATACGTATTTTAAAACATTCTAAAAAAAACACGAATTTAATTAGACTACTTTCCGTTTCGTAGTATTTTTTTACATAGGTTAAAAAAAGTTAACAAAATAATTTTCGTAGAGCAATATTAATAAAATTTACCACAACACAACATGGCTCCCGTGTAACTATCGGTAAATATGATTAAACAAGAAGGTAAGTGAATTGCCGTACAAAGCGCGCTTCCTATGAAACTACCTCTGATATTCACTATACAGGGTGGAAAAGACAAGCCTTTGTTAGACGGAAAGTATATTAAATATTGTTGATGACAAATTTTAGCAAAAAAAAAACGTTCCTTTATTTTCAAAAATTAAAACTGTATTAAATATTTTTTGAAAATATGCTGCCGGGAATCGAACCAAATGCAATAAAAAGAAACGTAGGCACTTTTATTGCACCAATCAATTCATATGCGCCTTTGGCGTTGTATCCGGAGGTCGTGGGTTCGATTCCCACCCATGGCAAAAAATATAAGTACTTTTTTCTGTAAAGTTTATCATGGTCTGGGTATTTTAAAAATATAATTTGTATTATATCGTTGCTTCTGGTACACATAGTACAAGCCTAGAGCTTAGTTTGTGACCAGAGCAATATTTTTAATTTGTCCTACACGTTAAAAAATATATATATGGTTTAATTTATTTATATAGTTATATATAAAAGTAAAATAGTTCAAAACAAAAAATCTGTACCCGTACAATAAACTTATTTTCGAAAATCTTTAATGCAGTATTACTTATTTTTGAAAATAAAGGAACTTATTAAATTAAGAATTTCAGTAAAATTTACCATGAACAATATTTAGGGTACTTTCAACCACTGCTTTTTATATTCACCCTGTATATACCATACCTACACCACGTCACCTGACCAACTCTCGAGAGCTGCTCCGTAATTAATGTTGCTGCATTTAATGCAATTATCAGAATATTAGGTTAAGTACTCGGTCGGGCGATGCTGTCCGCAATGCACGGACCTTATAGATTCTAGGTACGCCTTGACGCTGGGGATACTTAAGCTAGACTACCTGACTGCTTTATTAATACTGCTTACATCACGGTTGTAGAGACATGGGACGAAGGAAAATTGGTCTACTGGTTGTTGTGTACCATCACGGTGCCTTTTTTGGCTACCGAGAACCGTTTTAAAAGGCCTCAGGGTACCTATTTCGCCGATGGTATTCAGAGTACAAGTGGCATCCTTATTGCAGTGTTTATGACCTTACAGCCTCGTTGCATAAAGCGGTTACCCATCCGAGATCCGGCTTTGATGTCATCTGCTTAACCTTGTTAAATATTGCCCAGTGACTTAATCACTACTAGTGCCAGGTTTACATAGTTTTGTGAATATATATAAAAACATACATGTTTATTATACCTGCCATTTATCTTCTCCCTCGACTCGTTTAAATAATAACATGTTTTAAATAATTATTAATGCGAGCAAGCCAAAGGCTAGTATATAAATCCGCCTCCGTAGACTAGTAGTTGTGACTTTGGCATTGTATCTGTAGATCGTGGGTTCGATTCCCACCCATGGCAAAACAATATTAGTACGTTATTCTGTATAGTTAGCAGCGGTCTAGGTGTTTATAAAATAAAATATGTATTATATCGTTGTTTCTGGTACACAGTACAAGCCTAGAGCTTAGTTTGTGACAGCAATATGAGTTCACTGCCCTTTATATTATTAATTATTATTATATTATTAAATATTAAAGTTAAATGAGAGAAATAAAAATAAAATTGTCACATTTAACCAAAACCAAAACAAAGTTAAATAAAACCTAATGACACAAACAGCTCCAGTAAACGTTACCCACTATGCGGTGCCTTTGAAAAGCAGATCACGTAAGTTGCCCAATTACATTTTAAACTCATCCACTGACCCAAAAAGTAGAGTCATTGATACAAAAGTCCGTATCGTATCGAAATTGTATGTCTATACCTCCAATTTTAAGTCATTATAAACCTCATTTTAATCTTTTCAAATTTCGATTTTCTTTCACTTGTTTAGGGTTTATTTTAACATTCGTAGATGTGGTAGTTGCGCCGTTATTTTACAGTGAAAGGACAGTCAAAATATGATCCATGAGTGAGTGATTCAGGCACGGATATGCGCTCGGTTGAGTGGGCTACAGTGGTCTAATTGTTTCCGATCTTTGGTGAATAACCGCGAGGCCTATTGACGAATTTTGGACACATGATGTATGAATGTATGCAATAGAGGTTGATAGGAAAGGGTGGGCAATCAAGCCTGAACTATCATTTTCATTGCTGTTTTCACTGGATTGGTATTTTTTTTATTGACACAATTAATCATATTATCGTGAGGTTTAAGAAATATAAATTAAAAATTATGAAACTTATTACCTATTACTTATATACGTGGTTGCCGAGTTGGTTAGACCTTAAACTTAAAAACACTTAGGTCCCTGGTTTAAACAACAGTGTTCCAAAGAGTTTTTAATTTAAAAAAAATATGTAGGTAAATTTGTTTAACAACACTACCATAATGCCTCGGAAAGCACGTTAAGCTGTCGGTCCCAGTTTCACTATACCAACTTATGAAAGTGTTTATAAACAATATGTTGACATACACAATATGTTGACATGACAAATGAAAATGGGCTTCGTCTAAAAAAATGTTTTTTTCAGAACCAGCGGGTTGTTCCTGAATGAATTGAGCGAATCTACGGTGATGTGAATAGCCGTTCATAATTGCCGAACTTTTCTCTTTGTAATTCAATAAAATAAAATAAACATCTTCATCTATTTTTTTTTTGTTTTAGAAAACAAAGTTCTTGTTGAAAAACCTTTATATGGGTTATTGAGTCTATCTAAACATCGCGACGAGATAGCCACTTGTTTGGTGTAGACTCATGCCATCGGCTACGACGAGGTGGGATTAAACAATCCTCCTTTGGGTACCCCTATGCCGTCCAGGCAGTCTTGGGCGCCGTAAGGCACCCGTGATAACATTTATATTTATTTAATTAATCATATTATCGCGAGGATTAAGAAATAATAAGTTAATATTTATTTTTTGAGTTTAATTTGTCTCTTTGTTTGATAATACTTGTATCAGGACCAATTAGGTATTGTTATCACCCCTTTAAAAAATTTAAAGTTTTTTAAATGTATATGTAATGAACTTTACAGAGCATATATTTAAAGATTTTTTATTATAACTTTGCTAGGCCGACCGACCGGTTCCGTTACCAAAGATACCTACATATCAAGTAGGTAACATAGTCTGTGATTCACCGGTTTCCGGGAAAATTTGACAAGAAAGCAGCGAGGAAATTAAAATAGACCCGTTAAACAAATACGCCTGTCGTCGCATTTCGTAACCTCGTCATTTAGCCGGCATAGTAAGAGCGATCAATGTCGCTAAACAACATTGTATTGATCAACCCTATTCAAGGATTTTATAGGTATATTTAAGGTAGATACAAAATCACATTCTATGCTAAAATAAAAATATAAAAATTAAAAACAATTATTGTTCTCACCCCTTAAGGGAATATACAGTTCACTATACTTATAACAGCGTTAATTTAATTGAGTAAGTGTTAATTTAACAAAAACCACTATCTGATATCCATTAGCCAGCCGATACAAAGTTAAATTAAATTATCAGTTTGGTTTTATCGAATAATAGCCGATGGTCAGTCAGAACAGATGCTTTTATAGAAACTTGTGTTTTGACTAACTATTGGCATCGCCCAGCCGAAACTACTGAAGTTAGAAATGATAATTCAAAAATAAGTAACTTTAATATGGTAGGGCCCCACTATACTATACTGTATTTCAAAATTCCCAACGTAGAAAAAAGGAGGGTATTATATTTTTATTTAAGCACAGCATGTGACTTTGTATCTACCTAATGGTAATCAGATCTAAAAAGTCCATGAACGGGATCGTTTAATAGACTGTTGTTTAACAACATTGGTTGCTCCCACTATGCCGGCTTAAGAGGTTATGAAATGGGCGGCGACAAAGACAAATTTTCATTACAATTTTGCCTAAATATTCTCGCTGCATTTGATTTCACGCAACTGCCCGTTTCGTAACCGTAAACACATAGACTAAAACTGAAAAATTTGTTAGTCACTAGACGGTCTTTGCATGTGTATGTAGTGTTGTAACAAAACCGGTCGGTCCGACTAACGAAATTATTTAGACATTCCTTTTACCTAAAATTATATATTTTCTTTCCACCTATAGTTATAGAGATCTTCTTCCCACCTAAAGTTATAAAGATCATCTTCCCACCTAAAGTTATAGAGATCATCTTCCAAATTACAGGTGTAGAGAACAACTGTCCGACTAAAGTTATAGAGAAGTTCTTTCCATCTAAAGTTATAGAGATCATCTTCCGAACTACAGTTTTAGAGACCATCTTCCCGACTAAAGTTAAAGAGATGTTTTTTCCACCTAAAGTTATAGAGATCATCTTCTGACCAACAGTTTTAGAGACCATCATCCCGACTAAAGTTATTAAGATCTTCTTTCCACCTAAAGTTATAGAGATCATCTTCCCAACTAAAGTTAAAGAGATCATCTTCTGACCAACAGTTTTAGAGACCATCTTACCGACTAAAGTTATAAGAGATCTTTTTCCCACCTAAAGTTATAGAGATCATCTTCCCAACTAAAGTTATAACGATCATCTTCCGAACTATAGTTTTAGAGACCATCTTTCCGACTAAAGTTAAAGAGATCTTTTTCCCACCTAAAGTTATATAGATCTTTTTCCACCTAAAGTTATAGAGATCATCTTCTGTTGTAACAAAACCGGTCGGTCCGACTAACAAAATTATTTAGACATTCCTTTTACCTAAAATTATATATTTTCTTTCCACCTATAGTTATAGAGATCTTCTTCCCACCTAAAGTTATAAAGATCATCTTCCCACCTAAAGTTATTGAGATCATCTTCCAAATTACAGGTGTAGAGAACAACTGTCCGACTAAAGTTATAGAGAAGTCCTTCCCATCTAAAGTTATAGAGATCATCTTGCGAACTACAGTTTTAGAGACCATATTCCCGACTAAAGTTAAAGAGATGTTTTTTCCACCTAAAGTTATAGAGATCATCTTCTGAGCAACAGTTTTAGAGACCATCATCCCGACTAAAGTTATTAAGATATTCTTCCCACCTAAAGTTATAGAGATCATCTTCCCAACTAAAGTTAAAGAGATCTTTTTCCCACCTAAAGTTATAGAGATCATCTTCCCAACTAAAGTTATAGAGATCATCTTTCGAACTACAGTTTTAGAGACCATCTTCCCGACTAAAGTTATAGAGATCTTTTTCCCACCTAAAGTTATAGAGATCATCTTCCCAACTAAAGTTATAGAGATCATCTTCCGAACTACAGTTTTAGAGACCATCTTCCCGACTAAAGTTAAAGAGATCTTTTTCCCACCTAAAGTTATATAGATCTTCTTCCACCTAAACTTATAGAAATCTGCTTCCCAACTAAAGATATAAAGATTATCTTCGCAAACAACTAAAGTTATATTTTAGGAATGTTTAAGGATTAATGGCATTTGGTACGTAATTTTATTATTATTATTTGTTTTAAACCATTTGTGAAAAAACAAGGGAGGTTAATGTACTATTAATAATACATTATCCTATAATGATAAGGCACTATTTTTGAACTGTATTATATCTCAGAAATGATTGGTGTCAACGCACCCAAAACTAGGAAAGTAAAACAACTAAGTAATGGGTCTCCCAGCAAAGTAAAGTATAATAATATCATGCAGCACATCACACTCATTTTGCCCTTATTACAAAGTAAGCTCTAGGCTATGCGTACCAGAAACAACGACATATATTATATTATATCTCGCAAATTTACAGACCATGGCAACTGTACAGAACACGTACCTACTATTTTTTTTTGCTATGTGTGAGAAATGAAACCCTCGACCTCCGGATACAACGCCAACGGTTCAACCACTAACCCACGGAGGTAGTCAAAGCCTAATGTGAATTGTAAGCCCATCTATTAGAATCCAATTCGTAATGACAAACAAACCTTATTGTCAACCGTACAATTTAGTTTATATCGAATAGCATTGTTGCGTAGAGACCGTAAACATTAGAGCAATCACGGTTACGCTCTACGGATCGGCGCTTGCGCATACCGGAAGGGCGCGACGCGACATCTCACCGGATGCGATACGCGACCCGTGACCCGTGCTCATATGGCGATCAGTTGCCAGTACACGATACTGTAAATCACATGTATACAAATAACAATAATAAAAAAATAGACAATATAAAGCCTAGAGCTTAGTTTGTGGCCAGGGCAATATGTGAAATACCTTACATATATGTGTAAAAGATTAATAATAAACTGAAACTGAACAAAGGTTAATAAGTTTGTGTTAAGGTGATGTTAAGAGCACTTCAGGCTTTCAAGTAGGTACAAGCGATTGACATGAAGAGGGATGAACAAGGTAAGAATACCGTTTAAGAGTCAATTTAGAAAATTTTATTACTTAGTAAATAGATGTATGTATATTCTAACATGGTTGTTATTTTATTTTATAATTAAATATGAGCGTTACGCGGTGGCCGAGTTGCTTAGACCTTAGTTTTTTAAATACAAAGTTTTAGGTCCTGTTTAATCTCCGGTGTATCCAATGAGTTTTTAATGTAAAAAAATAGGGGCAGTTATTTTTATATAAAAAAATACCTATACATTTGTTTGACAACACCACTATAAAGCCAACAAATATACACATTCAATACATGCATTTTAATAAGAAAAATTACTACACAAACAAAACTAAAATACAATTTAACACGAGAAATAAAAACCAATTAGAGTCACGGCATCCTAGGGCGGAATATGGAAAAATAAATTTGCTGTTTGGTAAGGTATATAATGATTTACCGCAAAGAAACACCATGTCAGAGAAGCATCAACATTTACTGAATTTAAAAAACTGTTAAAAAGTCACATTAGCTTCACCGTATTGTAATTGTTTTACTTTTTGTTTTTTCCTTAATATTTACTATTTTTTTATGTTAACTGAGTTTGTTGAAATACTATTGTTCAGTTCGCAACAAAACTAAACGTATTTTTGTTATTATTATAAATTTCTCTCTGTAAGTGAGCAATAATGTTCTTTTGAGAAATAAATGTCTTTAAACTGAAAGCCTCGGTACGTTTAAAATAAGTTTTTAGATCCCGTTTCAATCCCCGGTGTATCCAATATAAGGGCTTTTATATTTATATTTTAAAAAATGTACATTTGTTTGACAACACCACTATAAAGTCTCGGAGAGTAGGTTAAGCTGTTGGTCCCAGCTTTACTATATCCATTTAGGGAACTGTTTCATTGAGTCTATACAAACAATGCGACATGATGGCCATGGTTTGGTGTACGTACTCAGAATACCATCTACTACGAGGAGGTAGGAATAATGTCCCACGGCCCGCAATGTTAGATAAATAACAAAGTCTGCGTAACCTCTTTTTTTTTTACGATATGTGACTTTGTATCTACCTGGTGGTGAGCAGACCTACAAAGTTTAAGAATGGGGTCAATCAATAATTGTTCTTAAGCAATATTGATCGCGCCCATTATGCCGATGATGGAGATGAGGATTACGAAATGGGGGCGACAATGACGAATTGAATTACGAGTATATTTTAACATACTCGCCGCTTTATCGTCAATTCAACTACCCATTTCATAACCGTCAGGGTGCGGTTAGGAGGCTTCTACCTCGACAAGAAATCGAGGCAGTAGTCTCCTGAAAACCGGTGAACCTTCAGACTAAAACCGAAATATGACTAGGTCACTTGACGGTTTTTGCATCTGTATGGGCAGTGGTAACGAGACCGGTCGGTCGGCCTAACGAAGTTATAGAGACCTTCCTCCCACCTAAAGTATCGATGAGTTTGAAGAGAGACTAGAGAGATTCGAAGACCACGCTTACTCTGCTGCAAGTACTTATTTTCTCTAGCGTTAAAAAGATCCAGACCGTTCATAGCATTAACCTCTCTACAAATGTGATAGACTTGATTAAAAAAATCCCCATGTTAGAGCCCATCTGATTTTCGCCTTTTTTGGCACTAAATCCTATTCATGCATGGATTTGGTCACCATCAGGCAGATACAAAGTCACATGTTTTACTCCAGTACAAAAAAGTGCAATGAAATAACTGTTTACTTCAAATGATTGGGAAAATTTTTAACTAATAACTAAACAATTATTTTGCTGTTCAATATAAAAAAAAAATCACATGATGTTGGTTTTATATTTAACCCCTGATAAAAAGGGGGTGTTATAAGTTTACCCCGATTATTTTACGTGATTATAAATAATTCAAAACATTTCAGTTTTTAATCTTCAATATTATCATTTATTCAATAAAATAAAACAAAAAAACTTACTCTAACTTACAATAATATAATAATACAAATTTGATTATAATGCTAATAAAACTACATTTTATTTAAATGGTTTCACCCTCAGCTTGTGCGTGGTGACTATTTAAATATCGCGTTGATTTTCAGGATGAACCATGATTATTAACCTAGATTTTATACATAATAAAATTGCTTATATAATACCTACTTAATAATAAAATTGTCCTCCGTTTTCTTTTTCTGTGCTTGCATTAGAGTCTTAGAGTCTATTAATACGTTATTTAACAGCATTGATCACTCCAACTTTGGCGGCTAAATGATGCGGTTACGAATTTGGCGACGGCCAAGACGAATTTACTTTACGTGTCTACATTATTAGCCTCGCTGATTTGTCGTCAAATTAACTGCCCGTTTCTTAACAGCACTCTGCACTTCAGCACAATATAACGCAATAGTCTTCTAAAAACCGATGTACCGAAGCGTCACTATGGTCAAATGTCACATCGAAGAGACTTTATAGTCACAATAAATAGACTAAGAGTTGGCCATCACAATACTCCGGCGCATCTTGCAAGGCTGCAATTAAAAAAAGATGCTATATGTCCACATTGTGGAAATAATACTAATGCAGACATTAAACATTATTTTAACGACTATCCAAATTTTAACATGAAAAGATTAATTCTAGTTGCAAATTTATTTAACCAAACTTCTAAAAAGAACACCCCCGGCAAATTGAAGATCTCCTAAATCAAAATAAATACTATACAGATATATATAGTTTTATAAAAATTACACTTGGTACAATTTAAGACATTAATAAATATTGAAGAAAAACGAAAAACTAAAAGAAAACTAAAGAAAGTAGGACTAAAATCCATTACCGTTAAAATAATTATTAAAAAAAGAGATATATTTTTGCATCTGTATAGGTATACAGGTCGGTCGGTCTAGGAAGTTTATAAAGACACGACTTAAATACCTATATACCTACATGAAAATAGTTTTCCCTAAATAAGTGATTGAATAAAATCTCCTTGGGCCGATGTTGTCTACACACTAATGGCAGGAGCTTTCCTCGGACCGAACATCAAGTGACAGCTAAATTGGATTTCCCTCAGTTTATCTACACTTAAGAGAATAAAAGCTTGTAATTGTTTACCCAACAGTTCCAATAAAAAAAAAGCTACGAAAAAGTGTTACATAATAAATCTTTACTTGGGTAAGCGCTGAGCTGCCAAAATTTTCGCTGCTAATTGTATACTGGGTGAATTTGAAAGGTTGTACTTTGATCAAATCGAACAACATTTCCCATGGAACAATATGTCACAAATGAAAAAAAAAAATTGGCTTCCCTCTACTGGTAATACTAGTTTGAATGGAGATGGCATTTTTTTTTATTTGCGACACATGGTTCTATGGAAAAAGTGGTTCGAATTGATTTATAGAATCTTATAATTATTAGCCTAAAGTACAACCTTTCAAAGTCACCATGTATATTATTTTTAATTTTAAAATGGATGGATTTATTTATTGTAAATCATCACATTTCAATTTTATGTCTAAATTAAATAAGATACCAGCACACTACATATATTTGGTAGGTTTTTTAAATATTTTTATTGGAATGCGGCATGTTAATTTGTATCAACCAGTTGGTAAGCAGATAAACAAAGTCCATGGATGGGGTCGATTAAATAAAATAAATAAATACCATCACGGGTGCCTATTTGGCTCCCGAGAACCGTTTAAACGGCCCCAGCGGAGGGATTACCCCATCCTCATTTCGCCGATGGTATTCGGAGGCACACCTAACAAGTGGCGAGCTTGTTGCGGTGGTTATGATGAAATAGCCACGTTGTATAAAGCGGTCACCCATCCCAGGCCGGCTTTGTTGTCATCTGCTTAACCTTGTTATCAGTTGCGCAGTGACTTAACCACTATGCTGGGCCGCTTTTTTTGGGGTCGATTATTTTTTCCAAAATTGGTTTTTCAATGTTAAATTATTATATAATAGTATAATAGTTAGGTTTATGTTCTCTTTTAATTTTCAACATAATGTAACTTATAGAGAGATATGATCCTTATCAATAGATTGGTTGTAATTGTTAAAATTAAAAAATGTTTAAATTAATTTTTTTTTCAGTTCGATTCCCAATTTTTATTTTTTATTTTAAATAAGGTATAGTTTCTATTCCGTGAAAAAAGCTACATTATCAGCGAGTAATATTTTTTTATGGAATGCGGCATAATACTTTATATCTATGGGCTGTATTTTATTTTTATTCCGATTTCTTTCAAAGGAAACCGCGGTGCACAGTTAGTATGTTGTAATATACATACTTTCCATAGATATATCGCTCGTATTTTCCGCCATGTAGATTTTATACTTACATGATTTGGTATTATTTGTAAAAGACACAAATTAATAAACCACCCAGTCTATTTACCCATGTGTGAATATTTTAAATGATTATCTATTGAAGTTTATTAATATATGAGCCGCTCATGTGATCACTGTTCTATGCATAATTAGACAAGCCGGAGATAATACTTAAAAGGCGAACCGCATATTCTCTCACAGGTTTCCAAGACAGCGATGTTTTAACCCTTTCACCCTGGACTTCTAAACTCAAGACTCCGCAAGATAAACTTAATACCCTTAAAATGTTACAGTAAAAGTTTAAAGTAGAGATATCTTAGCGAAGTGTAGTAAAACATATAAATTCTGTAACAGTAGTTTGCTATTTTTATTTTCTTTAATAAATGATGTTTTTTTACTTTGTTTATTAAAAAAAAAAAATTCAATAGTTTTCCATTAAAAGCTTATACAACGAGGCTATTTCATCATAAACACCGCAACAAGCTCGCCACTTGTTAGGTGTTCCCTCCGAATACCATCGGCGAAATGAGGATGGGTTAATCCCTCCGCTGGGACCCTGAGGCCGTTTAAACGGTTCTCGGGAGCCAAATTGGCACCCGTGATGGTATTTATTTATTTTATAAAAGCTTGTATGATGAAGATAGAAATAATAGACTAGCAATAATATGTAGGGCATTTATTACATATATGTTATCCTGGCAACAAACTAAGCTAGACTTGTACTATGTGTTCCAAAAACAATGATACTAATACATATATTTTATAAACTACTAGACTATGGACGCAAATTCTACAGAAAAACCTTTTTTTGTTATAGTGGGGAATTGTACATACGACCAAGGCATATGTATGTACACAAAGCATAGTTATTTTTATGTGTAAAATATCATACACAAGTATAGGTTTCTGTCTATCAAGGGTTTTAAATCTCAGGTCCTTTCTCAAGTCCCTACTGCCCGCCCTCGTCGGCCGCCCTAGGGACACACATGGGCGGGCGCAGATTATCTTACTACACGTGTTTAGGCCTCACTTATTTGGGGTGTAAAATTGAATTACTTTAGGGAACAAGTATTTTGGAAAATGCTTTTAGTGTTGAGGCTTGTAGATCTTTTCTTTGCGGATGCGCGTTACTTGTGTATCTAATTGTGCACATGTAATGTTATGTTTGCCTCGTTTGAAAATTATTAGGTTTAATATTTAGCGTACGTTGAGAGCTATATTTAAATATATTTTATTAATTATTATTTATAGATTATAAAATTATGTAAATTACAATATATGAACTCGGATTTAATTTATTGGTGGTGATAATAAAAATTGGAATATTAAAGGGTGTTTCTGATGTTTCTGATTAAGACATGTTATGCAATTTAAATTAAAACAATATTTATACGTTTTTATGAATAATTTGCCAAGTTTCTTATAAAAGCGGCCCCAGCCTATTGGTTAAGTCACTGCGCAACTGATAACAAGGTTAAGCAGATGACAACAAGACAGGAATTATTTAAAATCCTTAAAAAGCGGGCACTACCTGCGCAACTGATAACAAGGTTAAATAAATGACAGCAAGGCCGGACCTGGGATGGATGACCGCTTTATACAACGAGGCTATTTCATCATAAACACCGCAACAAGCTCGCCACTTGTTGGGTGTTGCCTCCGAATACCATCGGCGAAATGAGGATGGGTTAATCCCTCCGCTGGGACCCTGAGGCCGTTTAAACGGTTTTCGGGGTCCAAATTGGCACCCGTGATGGTATTTATTTATTTATTTTATTTATTTCTTATAAAATTTAATATGTATCGTTGTTTCTGGTACACATAGTACGAGAAACCAAGATTTTAATGTCTGTTATATCTGTAATCTGTCACTAATTATTTTACTTTAAGCGACTACAATGTTAGGTGCGACTGGCTTTTGCGATGACCATAAATAAATTACAAGTACAGTCGTTGGGAGTTTGGGAAAGCCATCATCGGCGTTGTGATACGAAGTACAAGCTTAGCTTGCTTGTGACCACGTCAATATGTGTAAAAAAAAACAAATAACTTTCTTATTAGAATGGAAAAATAGAAAATAAAATAGCAACAATAAAAAATGGCATAGTTTAGCCAGTACCTTTTTTAAGTTTTATTAATTAGTTTCAATAAACAAAGGAAGCAGGTTTAAACAAACTATAAATAGAGTATATGGTTAGTTCGTCAATTTGTGTGTTCCTCGTAGAACACTCGGGCGCCCTGATCAAAGACGCGACATCCGCCGGACCGGAAAATTGGCCCGACCCAATGAATATTATTAAACTGTTGAATAGTTCCAAGAGCTTTATTTTCACTATAAGGTTCTTTACTGCATATTACAAAGTTAATTTTTGTAACATTTCTATTTGAATAGGTTTAATTTAGTATATATAGTCTTGTAGAATGTAAGCAAATCAATTAGCTACTAATAAGCGTAATATTAATAATAATATGAAGGACACATATTGTCCTGAGCACAAACTAAGCTGTAAGCTTGTACACAAACACCTAGACCATGGCAAACTGTACAGAAAAATGTACTAATATTTAACAATAATTATAATAATATGAGAGACGTTACACGCATATTGTCCTGGTCACAATCTAAGCTGTAAGCTTTGTATTATGTCTACACGAAACAACGTTTTTTTTAATTATTTTATTAGCCTATACTGTTCCACTGTTGGGCAAAGGCCTCCCTTCCCTCTTTCCATCTCACTCTATTTTTCGTTAATTTGACAAGTACCTCAAAAAGGTGTCAAACTCATCCCTCCATCTCCTCCTGGGCCTGCACGTTGCCTCCTTCGGTCGAATGGTGCCCAATCTATTATAATTTTCGGCCATAGATTGCCGGGCATACGGCACACGTGGCCAGCTCCATTTATCAATACATAATGTGTTTTTTAAACACCCAGACCATGACAAACTGTACAGTGAAATGTACCATTTTTATTTCCAAAATCAATAGAATGTCATGAATTATACAATTATTAAACAACGAAATTTTGTTTAAATTAAGATTCAAATTAATTAACATTTTTTTTTACATAAACAAACAGAAACCTAAAAACTTTAAATTGATAGTTTTTCCAATTAAAGACGATTCCTCAATTTTAACTATAGGTTTAATGCTTAAAAATATTTTAAAAACAAAACAATTCACATAGCAATTAATGCAGACAATAGGAACAGTGGATTTGTGTTTACTTTCAAAAACACTGCAAAGTATTTTCGAAAATTAAAAGTATTTTTAAATTTAAATTTACAGTTACCGTATCTAACAAAGGTATGTAAAGTTCAATATTAAAGCAAAGCCGTGCCCACGATCCGCACAAAGCAAACGTATCCGTGTTGGTATAATCCGCACGGACCGGGGCTCCACGCTCCAGCGACCATATTTAGAGATGTGACGATCCACCGAATGCCCACTGAACCGCATGGAGGATGTGAGTTTATTAAGTGCTGTGCTTTCAGGTGATCTGTCGAGTGAGAAATTCGCGCCGCCGCTCGCGCCCTGCCCTATGCTCACATGGCCGATCGCTGGCTAAACAAGAAATTATGAACGTATCTGATTAACCTATTTTGAGAATGCTTTTATCTATAATATTTAAGAGGTATAATTTGTATAATATACATTTTTAACTGAGTAAGTATAATATTATAAAAAAAAGCGGCCCCAGTATAGTGGTTAAGTCACTGCTACTGATAATAAGGTTAAGCAGGTGACAACAAGGCCGGCCTGGGATAGGTGACCGCTTTATACAACGAGGCTATTCCATCATAAACACCGCAACAAGCTCGCCACTTGTTAGGTGTTGCCTCCGAATACCATCGGCGAAATGAGGTCGGGTTAATCCCTCCCCTGGGTACCCTGAGGCCGTTTAAACGGTCCTCGGGAGCCAAAAAGGCACCCGTGATGTTTTTTTTTTTTAATAATATTCTACACCATTCTCTATGTAGATTCGCATGTAAATATATGCCACATGACCATTCTTTTAAGTTGTTTATGTACAATACTTTTTTTTACCATCACGAGCCACCCAAACCCAGGTATTATATTCACCTTGTAATTAACGATGGTATTCTGACTCTACAACAAACTAGCATGGACAGCGATTTGGAGGACTTTTTTTATTTATAGGTAGGTTTTATTTTGTAGTTAGTTTTTTTTAAGTATTATGTTTTTTAACATTTTTTTTTTTTTTTTTTTTTTTTTTTTTAATATAGCAGGACATGTGACCCTACATCCACCTGATGGTAAGTGCCAATGTAACGTCCAAGAATGTTCTCAACCAATAGTAGCTATGGTGCTTGCTTCAATTGGTTGATTCCACTATGTCTGCTTGAGAAACTTATTCACGCTACGCTTAAAGGACTCTGGATTAAAGGAAGAAGGGAAAACGCACGCAGGCAAGGCATTCCACCTTTTTATCGTGCGACATATAAGAGTCACCATACCTTTTTGTTCTGGTGGGCCTGTCATCCACTGTATGTGTATGCATTTTAGTGCAGTGCGTGTAGTACGGAAACGAAATGGGGAAGGAGGGATGAGTTCAAACAGCTCTTCAGAGCACTGTCCGTGATATAGGCGGTAGAATACGCTCAACGATGCAACTTCTCTACGCAGGTGCAAAGGCTCCAACATAAATTATTTAATCCTTAGATGTTATCAAAGTTGTTCGAAAAGAGTATTAATTAATGTTAATAAATAGTTTCAAAAGTTGCTTAATGTACTATTCGAGACACTATATAAATACCACCACGGGTGCCTATTTGGCTCCCGAGAAGGCAACACCTAACAAGTGGCGGGCTTGTTGCGGTGTTTATGATGAAATTTTTCTCGTTGTATAAAGCGGTCACCCATCCCAGGTCGGCCTTGTTGTCATCTGCTTAACCTTGTTATCAGTTGCGCAGTGACTTAACCACTAGGCTGGGACCGCTTTTTTTTTACACACTATATACATGGTGACTTTGAAAGGATGTACTGATGTACATGTGCCGCAAATGAAAAAAATATTGCCTTCTCCATACAAACTAGTAATGTTAAAATGACCAATTAGTATGGGGAAGCCAATTTTTTTTTTCATTTGTGACACATGGTTCCATGGGAGAAGTTGTTCGATTTGCATTCAGCAGAACCTCATAATTAGCCCAAAGTACATCCTTTCAAATTCACATTCATATATTTATTATACTATATACAGATATAGAATAATAAATATATGTATTTTATTAGAATCGTAGACACCTGAGTTTGAACTAGTAAATTAAAAATGTTTGTGTTATTTCTTCTATATCTTTTGTTTTATCTCTTTTAAATTCTACATATTTAACTTTTTTTATACACTAAAGCTTATATCACCAAAATATTTAAAAAAACGAACAGCTATAATTTCTTCCAATGCTCTAACAAATATTTAAAAAAAAGAACCGCATCAATCCGTAATCGTACATCGTACATCGGCTGTATGCCGGACGATACGAGAGCCATCCACCTGGAACACACCTCTGATGTTATTCATTCTCTATCAAAGGTTTGTAGAGCATTAAAACAACTGTAGTTCCACCGACAATTATGGGATGCACGACTGGGTTATCCGTGCTTGCAACTATTTATATACTGGTTATTACCTTTTTTATATTAAAAAATATGGATGATAAAACAGGAAAGTAAAATTAGCTAAAAAAAATACCCAGTGGCTTTATATCGCTCAAACTAGCTGGCTAGCTGATTAGTGCGGTTTTACCTTTTAATCAGAAGGTATTGATTAATCTCTAGATATGTAGATGCAAGAACCGTCAAGCCATGTTTCTGGGTTAGTCTGAGGGGTCACCTGTTTTCAGGAGGTTATTGCATCGATTTTTTGTTAAGATATATGGTAACGTCTCCTATTTATGGTTACGAAACAGGTAGTTGAATTGATGATATTATATTAGACTACTAGGAATGCAATTTCGTCTTCGTCGCCGTCCATTTTGTAACCGCCTAGTTGGAGCGATCAATGCTGTTAAATAACAATTTATTAATATTCATGGACTTTGTAGGTCTGCTGCTTATCATATACAAAGTCAAAGGCGATTTTATTTTTATTAAACGTTAATTTTGGAGTAGCCTGTAATCCACGTAGTATCTGTATATAGTGATGCTAAAGACGCAACCAACTCGTTCATAAAGACAATAAGATCAATTATTGAAATAAATAGTAAAACTATCATTAAACCGCGATCAAAAACCAACTTAAAAGATTGGATCACCCCAGGCTTAATACGATCTATAACTAAAAGAGATAAACTCCATCTTGCAATACGTAAAAATCCCTCAAACTTAGAACTCATTAACCAATACAAAAAATATTGTAATTTATGTAACATAATTTTGAAAAATGTGAAAACTTTATACTATAAAGGAGAGCTAATGAAACACAAACAAGACCCTAAACAAACGTGGAAAACAGTTAAAAATATTTGCTATCTCAACAACAGGCAACTGAAGGTACCCACAGAATTGATAAACAGTTCGGATACAATTCAGGAGTCTATCAATTGTGTGAACAAGTTCTTTGCAGAAATAGGTACTAAACTGGCTAACGAAACCCTAAAAAAATTAAATACTACTGAAAAAAACCTGGCAGTTACTGCTATTGACCCGGACCGTCAACCTAACTCTTTGGTCATTTTGCCTACGGATTCTATGGAAGTAAACGACATAATTAACAAATTAAAGTTAAACTGTGTTACTGGTTGGGACAGAATATCATCAACTATTCTTAAAAAAAAGAAAAATGCAATAATGGTACCTCTAGTCCATATAATGAACCTGTGTCTTATAAACGGTACGTTTCCAACTGCACTCAAAAAATCGATTATTACTCCCATCCACAAGAGTGGCAATAGAGACAGTGTCGATAACTATAGGCCAATCTCAGTTTTAAGCTCATGCTCTAAAATTCTTGAAAGACTGATGAATTCTAGACTTGTCGCTTTCCTGGAAAAAAATAAGCTGTTATCACCAAACCAGTATGGTTTCCGTACGAACAGGTCTACGGAGGACTCGGTAACTTTCTTATCTAATTATATTTCAGATATACTGGATAGGGAAAGCAAATGCGCTGCAATCTTCTTAGATCTTGCTAAGGCTTTCGACACGGTCTCTATTCCCATTCTTCTATCAAAAATGGAGAGAATCGGCATTCGTGGGATGCCACTACTGCTTTTTACGGATTACCTAACGGGACGCACCCAGAGTGTTCGTATCGGTAACTGCTGTAGTGATTTTTGTCCTATGCAATATGGCGTACCTCAGGGGAGTATTCTGGGTCCTACATTGTTCTTAATATATATTAACCAGCTATGTCAAAAAACAATAAAAAATGCTCAGTTTATTACTTATGCTGATGACACCGTTGTGATTTTTAGCGGAACCTCGTGGCCCGAAGTAGAAAAAAGTATGGAACATGGGTTACACAATATTATTAAATGGTTAGATACAAATTTATTAACCCTTAATCTAAAAAAAACTAAATATATATGTTTCTCAATAAATAAATCCACTCAACCCAAATCAGATTTTAAAATTAAAGTCCATACGTGTGGCCTCGATAGTGGCCGAAATGGTTCATGTGACTGTTACATAATTGGCAAAGTTTCTCACCTAACATATCTTGGAGTCATAGTAGATCAACATCTAAACAGGTCAAAACACATTGACATGATTTCTGGCCGTATGCGAAAAATTATGTTCGTCTTCAAACGCCTTAGACAAGTAGCCGACATACCCTTATTACGTATAATTTATTTTGCATTCGTGTATTCTATTTTGTCGTACTGTATAACTGCATGGGGCGGAAGCAGTAAAACTATATTACTGAAATTAGAACGTTCTCATCGAGCTGTACTAAAATTTATGTTATATAAACCATTTATGTTCCCCACCGAACAACTTTACTCGATAGCCAATGTTCTTTCTATACGAAAGCTATTTATATTAAATACGTGTAGAATTCAGCACAAAAAAGTATATCTTATAAAAGATCTGCCAGAATTAAAAAAAAAGACGAAAAGACCAAATATTTCCTACGGTTAAGGTTCGAACCACTTTCGCTCAAAGACAGACTAACTTTCTAGGCCCACATTTATACAACAGGATTAGCAAATTTATTAACATCATCGACCTATCCAAATTTTCCTGCAAAATATGCATCAGCAAGTGGCTCATGACCCTAAACTATATACAAACCGAAGAATTGTTAGAGATTACGAAATAATATAATCCACACTTCGAATAAATAATCAAACAGCCGTACCATAGGTAGCATTCACATCATCACACTTAAATTGGTACTTACACACATAATAATAATGCATAATAAAACACACTTATATTTATTTATATATATTATATATTTTTATTTTTGTTATATTTTTATTATATTATCACACGCACACACACTATAGTGATACACACGCACGCATTTAGATGGCTCACAACTTAATTATAAAAACACAAATAGTTATAAACCCGCAATTATTTTTTATTTTTTATATTCCTACAGTGGTAGCAACTGATTCTCACGTGACAGGAAAACCTAGTGTGGGAATCAGGGACTCACCCATCTTTGTTTATTTGTATTTCTTTTGTTAATTTTTAAATAAATAAATAAAAATAAATAAATAAATAAAAAATAAAGCCACAAGCGCTGGCTAGCTAGCTAGGAGGTTTTAACATTCCATCAAAAGGTATTTGAATGGCTCTGGATTTTATAGAACTATAAGTCCTAGCCAATAGTCGCCGTGCGCGCTGTCAACTGGTTAGCGTGGTTTTATAATTTCACCAAAAGGTATTTGTATGGACCTGAATCTTATATAATGTTAATTTGGAATAAGTAGCCTATACTCTACTACTACTGACTAGTTGGTTTGTGAGGTAAGAATGTAGGTTCTAATAGTCATAATTGCCACCTGTTAACGATATTATACCTTTTCATCTAAAGATTTTAGCGTGTAAAAATGATTTTATGATGATAACTCATTGTTAACGTCGGGGATAGACCTTGTAATATCCAGTTTTTAAGTCGACGATCAAGTACTAGACCGTTGACCATATATTTACTGCAAAAAAATGTCTCATAGACAATTTATTTATACATAAACCATATTATATACACAGCTCTTCACTGGGTTATCTACTCATAAATGTGAACAACTTACGCGACCAACTTTGTAAAACACAACAAAACTCTATTCAATAAATTTAATAATTCTATTTAATGACTAAAATTGTATTTATACATTTTTATAAATCCTTTATCAGGATAATCATATATTGATTTTTTTAAAGATAAAATGCAATGAAAAAATCCTGGTGGGCGAGACTCGATCCCACGATCCTCGCTATCGTGGCAAGGTACTCAACCACTGAACCTAGCTAGCTATTATTAAATAAAATATTTTATTTAATAAATGAAATAGTCTATTTCGTAAAGTTCAACAGCCTGTATAAAACTTTTTTGTTCTATAGTAGAGAACGAACTAGGCTTTGGTTTTGCATTTAGATTTTTTTTTTTCAAAATCCATACATATTATACTTTACCTAACGTATATACCCATTATTATTATTTTACCTAACGTATTTACTGCATAATATTAAATTATGATCGTAATAAAAGTTTTCATGTCATCAATTTTATAGGCGCACGTTGCGCTCAGATACAAAATGCAATTTATTACAATTTATCCTTGTTAACCCATTAAATTTACCAACTTCATTTATGAACCACCTACAGCCTATTATACAAACTAATATGATATACTCGTACAAGTATTAATTTCATTTCATTTGTAAGCCCCACCGCTTGGTATTGTTACCACCACCCATACAGATGCAAAAACCGTCAAGTGACCAATCATGTCGTGGTTTTAATCTGTCGGTTCACTGTTATTTTACTGCATCGATTTCTTGTCTATTTGTTAGTCTTCATTCAGGGTGCGGTTACGAAACGGGCAGTTGGTTTAATCGTATATCGTAAAATATCGAGGATATTAAATGGTCTCGCAATACAAATTAGTTTTTGTCGCCGCCGGTGTCGTAACCGCATCAATCGTAGTCGGCACAGTAAAAGCGATCAATATTATTAAGCAACAATGAACCAATTCCATTCTTGAAATTTATAGATCTGCTTACTATCAGGTAGATACGTGACGTGATCCAATCGTGATCAAAAAGAAAAATTGTTGGTATTATTATTCTTATACGGTATTATTATTATTCTAGCTGTACGTCGTTTAATTTAAAAGAAATTGTACAGAAAATAAAATTTAGCCCAACATGCTGTATAATTGCGCTATCTATTGGTTAAAACATATAAAAAAACGGTTCAGTAGTTTTTCGAGTTTTTCCGGAACAAACAAACAATAAAATATTTTATCTTATACAATATTGGTATAGATTTTCACCACGAGCATATCTAAACGTCTACTGAATATGTCTGTCTGTATCCAAACGAGTAACTTACGTTACTCGTTCGTCGCGAAAGGATGCTGTATACATTGGCCGGCTTAAATCAATATCCGGTGGAGGTAGGGGCGCTGTCACCGTATGCAACTTCCATGCAGCCGTAACAAATAAACCAACATCGTAAACTTGTTAAAACTTTTTAAAAAACGTCAACTTGTAAGCCTTCGTTTGAGAATTTATTATGATGTAGTTGATTTATGTTAATAGTTACGAGTTTTAGTAATTTATTAGTATCACTACAAGTTATTTCTTAGATACATATATAAAGGTGGGAGGAAAGGCTCAATAATTTGCTAGACTGGATTTTGTAGGTCTACTTACCACCAGGTAACAAGTAACATGCCGTAGTCCAGTAAAAAAAGTCTATTGGATTTAATTTTATTTATATTAAAATCGCACAGTTTCTATAAATAAATATAATAAACAGACTATATCTATTATATTGTGAAATTATATATTGAGTTTGGCCACTTGTTCGGTGTAGACTACGCCATGGGAATAAATCCGCTGACAAGGCCGTCTAGGCGGTCTCGTATGCCGTAAGGCACCAGTGATGATACATAATATTATGTCTATGGATTAGTATAGATACACTATACTAATCATTAGATTTTATAAATATCCGCATAAAAATGAAATCGGAAACTTTGTTGGCTCTGGGAATTTTGTTTTGCTACGCCGTAGTCGACAATATATATAAATAAATAAATATATATATAAATTTTATTACGATTTAAATAATAAACTTTAAACAATACTATAAATCCCTGGGTCGCTCCAAACTAAGTTATAGGCTCGTACTACACCAACAACTACGATACCATTACATATTATATTTTATAAACACCCTAACCATCACAAACTCTACAGAATAAGTGTTTTTTATTCCATGAGTGGGAATCGAATTGTATACAACGGCAAAGGCGACATCACTAGTCTACGGTATATTACGTAAGTATTTAACTGTCTGATTAAATACCTACGTAATATAATGTTAATAAATAAACTAAAATAAGTATTTCACCTAAAAAAAACTAAATAAAATTACAAAGTAATTTGACATAATTGATGAAACGGGGAGAGAAATCTTTTAATTTTCCGCAAAGGAAATATCTGAGAGGCGGTGCTGGAGGCAAGAGCACATGTAGCCGCAGGTAATGAAGATTTGAGGATAATCGAAGGCTTCCAAGGAGTCGCTAGACGATTTATTTGCGAGGCGACCGTCCGGATAATAATGCCTTTATCGCCGGTGCCGCCGAGATAGGTCCATTCCACACTGATCAGGAAAACAATTACTATCTATCTATACCAATATATAAGGAGATAAAATTTATATTTTTGTTTTGTTCAAAAATATTATGGATCCGTGCGAATTCTTCGAAAATGTAACCCAAGATGTAAAAAAAATCCTATAAATTTCTTAACACCGCGTGCGCTGCGAAAACTGTTGATGATAGAACATAATAATATATATACAGGACAATCATATCTTATCCGACCAAACCACCGACGCCCTTAAAGCCAACATTATTTTATTTATTTATTTTAAATTATTTATTGCACAAAATTGTACATAGGCGATGCATTGAATAATTGAGCTTAATGCCTAAGGCATTAAGCTCAATTATTCAATGCATCAACGAGATTCAGCCCGATTTGTGCGTCAGAATCATCGAAAATTGGACCTTTCGTGTACGGGTCACCCAACGAAGCCGTGGCGGTCATTTGAACGATGCCATATTCCATACATAATGCTAATAATCGACCTTTATAATTATAAAAAAAATCGAAGATATCTAACACACAGCTTGTTTTATTCAAATTTAAAGTTCAGCATCCTTAATGGAAAACCCATTATATAACATAATATAAGAATTCTCATCTATTAGGGTTATATACTTTTTTAATAACCACACTTATTAATTAAGCGTTAGAGAGTGTCTCATTCAGATTAAAAGGTAAGTCGCCCATAATGATTGTGGACGACGCGCCTCTTTTTAGTGGTCATAATGTCTTATATTTTATTACAAACTAGCGGCCCGTCCCGGCTTCGCACAGGTTTGTATAACTTTAACTATATGCTCAGCGCACGCCACGGAAGGCCTCAGAAACGATACTTTTCCCCCGTTTTTAAAACATTTTTGGTTACTGCTCCACAACTATAGGACCTAGCGTGATATTATATAGCCTATGTTACTTCTGAATAATGCAGCTTTCTAATGGTGAAAATTATTGCAATCGGTCCAGTAGTTTTTGAGTTTATTCATTACAAACATACAAAAATACAAAAATACAAATCTTTCCTCTTTATTATATTAGTATAGATTAGTATAGATAAGTTTATTTATAAATTCAAAATATTCCTGCTCACTTCGTCAAGTAGGTTGACAGTTTGCGATGACGAGTTGGTGTTCAGCGGTCGAGGAGAACAGGAGCTTTCTGGTTTTTCATATTATTATAGTTTAGGTATAATTATATGTTATAAAGGTATTTATTTAGGTATTTATCATACGAATATATTACTTATTTTACAGTCCGTTTTTCATTTACGACACGGATCTCAAATACCTTCAGTGTTTGAGGTCTGTGTTCTCTACAATGATAAACGTACACATAATCGTTTAGGTAAATGTTAGATTTGTATCCTCAACAATTTTTTTAAATAGGAAATAATAAAATCATTTTTAGTGTGAACAAACCTTAATACTGCATTTTTCTTCCAGTCATGCCCACCTTTTCATAATAAACTATTGATATTACATTTTATGGGCAGAAAATCGTAGTCTCAAATATAACGGTCGTTAAATAATTTATCAAAGAAGCGATACGCATAACACCTCTAGCGTGTAAATTGGCTTTATTATCTGAGAGAGGGTCTGGAGTCTGGATCTAATTGGTTTCTTGTGACAAAGCTATTATTAGGTGTTTAAAATTTCAATAAAACTGTATAAGTAAATTTGTAGCCGATTGGTTACATTCAAAAAAATATATATATTAATAAGAAGGAAATTACACCTATATTCACGGGCATAGCCAGGATTTAATATAATAATTTTGGTGTTCTTTTTTTGGTCCAGAATTTTTGATGAGAAAAAAAAACGCCATCATCACAATATCACCTATTTTTTAGGTATTTTAGGTATAGTAACGCCTTATGTGACAATGTGACATAACACCGCCCCCTGGCTACATTCGTGTTTATTGCTCTGGTCACAAACAAAGCTCTAGGCTTGTACTATGTGTACCAGAAACAACGATATAATACATATTATATTTTATAAATACCCAGACCATGACAAACTGTACAGAAAAACGTACTAATATTTTTTGCCATGGGTGAGAATCGAACCCGCTAGTCTACGGAGGCGGTCATTCTGAACATTGTAGGTCTATTATTAATATCAATAACAGTATAAAATGAAGTCGCTTCCTGCGTCTGTACACTTATATATTTTAAATTATTTGATTTAGATGCGTGGTGGCCTTGTTGGTTAGACCTTGGACTTAAAAACACTTAGGTCCCTGGTTCGATTCCCGGTGTGTACCAATGTGTTTTTAAAATAAAAATGTATGTATATTTGTTTGACAACACCACTATAGTGTCTAGGAGAGCACGTTAAGCTGCCGGTCCCGGTTTCACTATACCACCTTGTGAAACTGTATAAAGATGGGTTATTGAGTCTATTCAAAACATCGCAACAAGCTAGCCACTTGTTCGGTGGAGACTCATACCATCGGCTACGACGAGGTGGGATTAAAACCCCTCCGCTGGGTACCCTGAGGCCGTCTAAACGGTCTCGGGCGCCTAAAGGCACCCTTGATGATACATATTTCACCATTAGCTGATCTCTTCCGGAAGATCTATATGTAATACATAGTACTGTGATACGTATAATTAGTAATCCGTGTTAAGCCGGGGCAGGTCGCTAGTTATATTATAAAGTAAAGTATAAAAATTTCCGAAATCAGCGAGCATGTGACAATAGTTATACTGTCTGTAGACAAGTGGTACTCATACCTACTCATCAAATAACTACTTTTATGTACCTCTAAAAGACGTTAAACAACTACAAAAGTCTTATCAAAAAAAAAACATTTAATTCATGTAAATCTTTACAGATGTTTATGAATAGTTAAGAAAAAATAAAGTCATAGAATATTTGGTTTATAAATATAGATAGGTTTCATAATTAATTTTGAAAACTGCCGTACCTAAGTTAAAATAACAATATGCATTCTTGGAAACGAAATAACAAAAGTTGAACTTTTTATCACATTCCTCCTTCTCCTTTCCGATATAGGACTTCACGAGCGGGTAACAAAATGCATGCATATACTGTGGCAGATATACCAACCCGCAATAAAAAATTTGGTGATTCGTCTATCTGTCGCACTATTAAAATGTGGAATGCTCTACCTGCTCACGTGTTTCCTTCTTCCTATAATCTCGAGTCCTGTTGCATTTGTTCTTGGACCTTCATACTGCTTTCCATTAGGTAGATTTGAGGTCACATGCCGAGCTCTCATAAAAAAAAAAAATACAATAAATGTATTGTACACAAGTATTTGGCGTACTCACTTGCCTGGTTCGAATACAAAAATAGGCGACTTGACCGCTTTTGGTTCTGCAAGTGGTCATCTAGCCCAATTCACATAAATCTTTCGGACCAGTAGACGCTACTAGTTTTTAAAAGTAGTCAACTCGCCCGACAAACATTTTTTTATCGGGCCAGTTGACACCTAAGCCTAAAAAGACATGCAATCTACTCTAGATACAAATAGTTACACTTCGAAAATGAACTTTAAAAAGCAATTCAGTAGCTTTATTATATTTAAAGTTTAACATGTTGAATGAACTCCAGTTGATCGTAGAACATCAATAAACATCACAAATAGGTCCGTAATAAATATGGAATAGGGTTTCCAATCAGGCCCACTTCGCGCCCCTCGGTCTGGGGCGCCGCCGTAACTACTATAGATATAATTCTTGTTTATAGAACTGCCAAAAAGATAAAAAAAGCCTCCCGGTTTCTTGAAAATTTTATTACTTAACTCTTAAATAATAAAAAATTGAGGATTTTACAAAACAATTATCAAAAATAATATTGACAGGTCCTAAGAAAATCCACCATTTTTTCTTAGTAATATTTCATTGTTTCACGAAACCGGGCTTAGTCGATTACAATAAATAAATAATAATACAAAAAAATCGTAGACTAGTGGTTGCGCCTTTGGCGTTGTATCCGGAGGTCGTGGGTTTTATTCCCACCCATGGCAAAAAAAAAAATCTTTTTTTTTCTATACAGTTTAGCATGGTCTGGATGTTTATAAAATTTTATGTAAAATATATAAATTAAAACTTATAATCTGTCACTGATCTTTAAAGAGAGGCAAAATATTTGGCAATAAAATTTTATAGCTTCAATTTATATATTTTACCTAATAAGAAACACATCTAACACAATTAGATGTATTTTTATTTTAGTTCAATTTTAATACTACTTTGTTATTTTGACGTCAAAATAACAAAATAGTATTAAAATTGAACTAAAAATAAAAGTCCTGCACTCTATTCCCCTGTGTTACAGATATTTTTGCTTTAAAAGTTTTTAGCGTTCCGTCTCGTTGCCACTATACCTAGGTAGGTTCAGATTTCATTATTTTGAAAGTCACACACTTCCGTTATAAAAACAACCAAAGAAAACCTACAATAATAAAATGTTATGTTACTCCTCTAAAACTTTCTTAGTCTATGCGGTTGTATACCTGTGCCCACAAAATACAGACAAGGAGATGGCGCCCGCCTTAGAGACAAATTTTTAAATTGCGTTGTGGCCCTCTCAGACGGGCGACTTGACGAAGCCAAGTAGCGTAAGATTGACTTATTCCCTTTAATATTATGGGCTCTTCCCACAACATTGAAATATTACCACGACCGACATTGAAAACTATATAGCATGATAATCCCATGTAAAGAAACAAGACCTAGGCTTTAATTAATGTAGTGTTTTGTCACGTCTATAAAGCCGTTATATTTTGTGTCTACATCTAACAAGAGGCGAACAAAACGTGGCGTTTTTATTGATTAAATAATCTACCTATGAACAGTTCCAAAAGTTGGATCGAGCTTATAGTCTATTGATAATAATAATATGTAAAACAATTTACACATAGCAAAAAATAAATATCTTAGTTTGTACTATGTGTACCAGAAACAAGGATATAATACATATCATATTTTATAAACAGCCAAACCATAACAAACTGTACCGAAAAGCGTACTAATATTTTTTTGCTATGGATAGGAATCGAACCCAAGATACCCATGAAAAATGTTACCTTAACGGGAAAAAAATATTCGTTTTGAGAGCATGCGTTGCGTAAACCGTTATAGTTACGCAGACGATATTGTGCAGATCGGGTGGTATTGTCATATAGGACATTTTACACAGGACGTCCTGAGACTCTAGGCCCTACCATAAGTTTTTGCTTTATATAACGTGACGTTAATACTTGAGAAACCACCAAATCGCTTTATTTTTTAAAACAAAATAAAGCCATGGTGTATTGGTGATTGTTCGCGTATTAACGTCGCGTTTTACGTAGCAGAAACTCAGGGTAGAGGCTCTGATCATTATATACTTAGTCCACATTATGGTACACATAGTAAAAGCTCCAAGCTTGTGTGTACCAGAAACAACAATAAAAATAAATAATATACTTTAAAATCGGACCATGGCAATGGTCATACCAACGCCCATACAGGTATAAATACCGTCAAGGGACCTAGTCATTTTTATGTTTTAGTCTGGATTCATCGGTTACATCGGTTTCTTGTGGTAGTCTCCTTTCAGGGTGCCGTTACAAAACGGGCGGTTGATTTGACGACATGGATACGGTACAAGTTCACATGCTATGATAAATAAAAAAAACAATTGTTGTTAGGTACTGTTTTATTAAATAAAATATGTATCTACCCTAACATATTATAACATAGTGTTTACACCGCAGAAAACAATATTTGCTTTCTAACTTTACATTGAAGATTTATTGTCTATGTTTTCAGGCCTTTCTTTGTGATTTATACTTTCCAAGCGTTCAATAAGAATGAAAAATTGTGACGTGAGTTATATCCTATAAAAATTTACAACAGTAAAAACCTGTCGGATTTAAGCAGTATAAAACAAAACTACAATAAAAATAAGCTTAAACAATAAAGAAAAAAATACAATATTCATTTTATTGTAGAACTGAACAAAATATCATTAATTCGTAATAATTGTATCGGCCAATAAAGATAAAGTGTAATCCTCGGATTTACTACAATGAATTTTATTTATCAAGCAATATTGGCTGCTGATTCCAGATGCCATTAATCAAATTAATGATGCCCATAATTCATAAATCATATTTATATAATACCTTTTTTTCTAAGTTTATATATTGAATAAAAAAAAATGTGCAAAAGGTTATAAACATTTTTGATAGACGTGTTAAGAGCACAGCAAAAATTTGCGAACTCGATCGTTTAAGTGATATTAAACTATTTTTGGGAAAAAAATTAACGTGGAGGTGTTACTCTCTTGATCGTCTTTACATAGTCACTTTAGAAAAATCTTTAAACTTTTAAATGGTAACTAAGATAAGATTTCTAAAATCAAAAATCGTACTTTAGTTGTCTTTTCAAAAGTTATTATATATTTTTTTTAATCAAATCAAATAAAATTCTTTATTTGTGAACAGAGGTTATAAAATAGATGTTTTTATATTTGGAGTTCTCTTTGTCCCACCTTGCGGTATACAAATGTTTTATAAAGAGAATATGTAATAATCAAGTAATATTTGCATTACCACGTTTTTTTTAGACTTTTTGAAAGCGACGTTTTACACGTTTCTAAAAAAAATGGCTTTCCCACACCAACTAGTAATGTTAATTTGACCAATTTGTATGGGGAAGGCAGGAGAAAGCAATTATTTGTTTTATTTGCGACATATGGTTCCATGGGAAAAGTTGATCGATTTGATCAGTAAAGCTTTATTAGCCCAAAGTATAACCTTTCAAATTCACCCTGTATATAAATTATAAAAAATACACATATTGCCTGTGTTCAAGGTAGGTTCCCATGGGATGGTAGAGACCGAGATTTTAAGGCCTGATTTTATAAAAGATATACCCATGTAAATATATACCTAGTGCAATAACAATAAGTATTTATATGAGGGAGAGGGTTCTATTAGACTGTGGCATTTACACAAAGATGCCGCCAGCCAGAGATAAAGGGGACCGACATCTAAATACTGTTCCGACCAACTTCCGTACTTCATGATACCACAACGATACCGCAAGTATATCTGTGTCACTGTTTTGCCAATAATAACTTTACATTAAACTCGCTGTAACTTAACGTGCCCGTGCCCAGGCGGAGGGGTCTTATTCCCACCTCGTCGTAACCGATGGTATTCTGAGTCTACACCGAACAAGTGGTCAGCTCCTTGCGGTGTTTGGATATTACTCAATAACCCATCTATATACAGAGTGAATTTGAAATGATGTACTTTGGGCTATTATGAGGTTCTGCTAGTCAAATCGAACAACTTTTCCCATGGAACCATGTGTCGCAAATAAAAAAATTTGGCTTCCTCATACAAATTGATAATTTTAACATACTGGTTTATATGGAGACACGTAACAGATTGTGACTATCAGTTAGAGAGATTTTTTTCAGAATGATTTATAAGTAGGTACCTATATACTTGGGAGTAATGTGAGGCTCTACTGATCAATTCAAACAACTTTTCCCATGGAACCGTGTCGCAAATAAAAAAAATTACTTCCCCATACAAATTAGTAAATGACCAATTTGGGTGGATGACGGATGGCAGGGGACGGCAGGAGAAGGCAATTTTTTTTTCATTTGCGCGATGGTTCCATGGGAAAAGTTGTCTGATTTGATCAGCAGAACCTCATATAAGCCCAAAGTACATCCTTTCAAAGTCACCGTGTATAAACAGTAGCACAAGTTGGTATAATGGAATTGGAACCGACAGCTTAACATGGCACTATATATAGGCGTTTTAAACAAATCTACTTTTATTTTTAATTGAAAACTCTACCAATGAGTTTTAATACCGGGGTTTAAACAGGCGATCTAAAAACAGGTGGGCGATTCTCGCGCTTTCGACATTCATTTCGATTCGACATTTTTGAACGAAAAATTACATATTATGTCATTTTTCGTTCAAAAATATCGAACATTAAACGAAATAAATAATAAATATTAATAAATAAATATATAAACATTGAACGAAAAATAACATATTATGTCTTTTTTTGTTCAAAAATTTCGAATCGAGATGAATGTCGAAAGCGCGAGAATCGCCCACCTGTCGTGTTTCTAAGTCTGAGATCTAACCAACTCGGTCGCCACGATAAACAATATACTTGCGAATATAAAATTATATCTTACAAATTTTCCTAAATAAATATATATTTATATTTGTAGGGTCTATATTTAGATTAGCATTTGAATTAAAATATCGTTTACACTTTTACTTGCTTGAGATTTATTTGCAAAAAACAAACTAACAGCCGGTAACTTGATTTTTTAAGTAATATATTAATGATGAATAATTTAAAATGCCCAATTATCCTAGTGCCTGTCAATTATATTTTTAAGAGCTATTTGTAAAATCCGCGATTATTAACAATTTGCCAGTAAAGTAATATTAAAAATTTTAGAGAAACCGAGCGTTAGTGAAATCTTTCATGAATATAATCAAGATTTTGAGAGTTTTAACACTAGAAAATTATTTAAATCTAATCATTTTGTTTATAAACTTCGTTAATGTTGATTTTGAAGGATTATTTAACCGCCACCACGCTTATTTATCTATGGTCCTTAGCTAAGAACCATAGATAACTTTCTATGATGGTAGTGGTAAGTTGGGCAGCAAGTCATAATAACTTTGGTCAACATAATTTCCATTTTCTTTTTATATGTAGGACAATTTAAACAAATTGTTTGGTCACAAACTAAGCTCCAGGCTTGTACTATGTGTACCAGAAACAATGTATAATACATATTATATTTTATAAACACCCAGACCATGACAAACTGTACAGAAAACGTACTAATATTTATTTGCCATGGGTGGGAATCGAACCCACGACCTCCGGATTCAACGCCAAAGGATCGATTTCTGGTCTAGTCTCCTTTTGGGTGCGGTTACGAAATAGTCACACAAATTCGTCTTTGTCGTCGCCCATTTCGTAACCGCATCATTTGGCCGGCATAGTAAGCGATCAAAGTTGTTAAACAACAATGAATTGATCGACATTCATGGATTTTGTAGATCAGTTTTATGTAAAGTCACGTGCCGTGCTTTAGGGAAAAAAACACGTGTCCTAAATTGCTGACAACACCGAGTAAATATTATATAAACTATAATCACAGAATACATAATAATACCTAATGGAAGTAGGTATAATGTACAGGTGTGTATATACATTAAAAACAGAGTTCCGTAAGTAATCCCACCTCGTTACCCGATTCAAGTCGCCATTTATTTGCACAAATATCTGAATCCATATTTACATAATTCAGAGTACGGCATTCGGAATGGGTTCGTAGTAGTTGTAATACACAAAATGAGCGTACCCGAGATCCAAAGCACAAATTGAAGCGTGTGGAGGTCTATTCTGGATTTTCTGTATATTTAATATTTTGTTTTTCTTGTTGTTCTTAGACTATGCAATGGCGGATCCAGAATTTTTCTTCAAATCTACTAATAAGCTTGTTTTTATTAGCCTAGGAGAAATTCGACTTGGTGATAGTCGAATAAATTTGAAAAGTTACAGTTTAAGACACATTATATATAAGTTAAGACAGAGGATTCTCTTTAAAAAAATACAGAAAATTAAATTTCGAATTTTTTTTTTATCATAGATTTACAAGATTTTCTTTTTTTATTGATAAATCCGTGGGACCCATCCAAAATTAAATCCTGAAACCGCCGTTGCGCGAATAGTGTTCTTTATTTTACAATCCCTATCTGGATATGCTGAAATTCTTGTAATATTTAGGAGGGATCTGGAGAAGGTGAATAACTGACAAAATAACTATATAAGAAAAAATATTAATTCATTCATTAGAAAATTCTACGGATGAAATTAATATATCATTAAAAATATTAACTATGCCCATTTTTGGTATAATTTAAAAAAAAAAGTTAAACGTTTAGTGGCTTAAATTGTAATGTACTTGTATACTTAAACTTTGAACCTTATTATTTATCATTCTACATTAGTGAAATTATTTACAATCCTTAATTTGTTCAAAATAAATCATCCTATAATCTTCGGAAATAAGGGTCAAGTAAATAAATGTAAGTTTTCGGATATTTTTGATTTAAAACTAACCACACAATATAAATAATTGTTTCTATCGATACCTTTGTCCCAACTAAGTATTTAAAAAAATAACTTAGGCCCTTAGACTTCTTTCACTTTGATCCTTTCCACTACTATTATAATCATATTTTATTAATCAAGTAATTTCGCGTAATTTATTAAAACAATTTGGAAACAGAATAGTATACCGGTCCCGGAAGGGTAGCAGGAATGGGGCGTGCATACTAATTCGTGGTCGCCCGAGAAACATTCGAATACCAACCAAGCCTGGCTTATGTGAGATATGTGAGACGGGCCCTAAGATTTAGTTTACAACTTAGATTACCAACAGCGCCCTCTGTGGTCAAGAATTAAGCATACAATCTTGATGCAAAACACAATCAGTTAACCCTAGGTTTAAATTTGATATCCCATTTCGTTTATGTAATTGTGTAGCTTTAATTTACTTTGTTATGCCAATTAATATTTATGATTACCTTAAATTCATCTAGAAATTGGTATTTAGTGACTATCTATCACAAACCGCAATAAATAATACATTGCTTCGTTAATTAGAATTATGCAATTTGAACAAATAAAACTAAGCAATGTCATTGAAATTATTGTACATTGTCATTGAAAATTACAATTGTCCAGTTTATGAAACAGTAGCTGTACCACAAGTTTTAGCAAACTGTTTCGACTATAGTCGATAGTAACCATAGATTGAGATCAACCAATAGGATTGCTTTATTTTTTAAATATACCTCTCTTATTGGTTTATTCCTATCTATAGGTATTCCCAGCTACTTGTAGTATAGTAGAGCTACTACAAGCTAAACTACTAATATTATATTACATACATATACAGGGTGAATTTGAAAGGATATACTCGTACTTTGGCCTAATATGAGGTTCTGCTGATCAAATCGAACAACTTTTCCCATGGAACCATGTGTCGCAAATGAAAAAAAATTGCCTTCTCCATTGGTCATTTTAACATATTTAACTAGTTTGTATGAAGAAGGCTTTTTTTATTATTTGCGACTTATGGTTTGCTTGACCTGACTGCCTAACTGACATCATCGCCCAGCCGAAACTACTGTAGCTAGGACATTATTTTTTTACAGTAGCTTTTTTTTGTATTGTAGGAGCTCACTAAGAAGGAATCCCAAGGGCGTAAAATTTTGTAAATGTGTTTTGCGTAAAGTTAATATCTCGACAATGGATAGTGGCGAAAGACTTGAATTTGATAGGCGTTTCACCATTTTTGATTAATGAAAATTTCATTTAGGGACTGTGAGAACAAAGGGGGTGATTTTTCTAACTGTGCCATATCTTAGGAACGACGGATGCTACAACAGTGAAACTTTGAATGTCACTTTTATAAAACTGTTGAATACGTGTATTACTAATTTTCGCAATTTTAATGGGGCAAAAATCAAATAGTGTTTTAACCATAAAACTTTCTAAGTATACTCTTCTTATAAAAAAAACTAAGCGTCACGTGTTTTACTATTTTCCAAAATTTTATTAGGGGAAGGTGGGGGAGGACGTATAATTTTACCAAGTAGGTACGGTTTTTTTTTACAAATAATATGACGGGTGAAGCCGGGTCTACAAAAGGTAAAACCGAAACATGACTACGTCACTTCACGGTTTTTGTATCTGTATACCTTAACATAGCCGCCTCGTGGTTGCGCCTTTGGCGTTGTACCCGGAGGTCGTGGGTTCGATTCCCACCCATGGCAATAAAAAAATATTAGTACGATTTTTCTGTACAATTTGTCATGGTCTGGGTGTTTAAAAAAATATAATATGTAATTATATCATTGTTTCTGGTACACATAGTACAAGCCTAGAGCTTTATTTGTGCCCAGAGCAATATGTGTAAATTGTCCTACATATTATTATTATTATTGTTATTATTATTATTATTATAGCGGTGGTAACGAGACCGGTCGGTTGGCCTAGCGAAGTTATAGAGGCCATCTTTCCACCTAAAAAATAAATAAAACTGCTAATTAGTAGGTGTATCAAAATAACCAACTAATCCTTTTACTTATTAAATACATCGAATATCTGTTTTGCATATATTTAGATATTCGATGGCTATTCACAAACAAAATATGTGCGTCATGCTGACAGGCATAACAAAAACCTATATACAACACTCCACTCATAAATAAGAACAACTTATTTAAATCTGATCGACTTAAATTTATGGAACACCTTTTATTTCAACTTAAAATTTGGTCATATAAAAAAAACTGCATTTATGTTGTACCTCGGGAAAATTGTTATCGCCTTATGAAATTTTATTGAAATAGGTTCAGTAGTTAAAAAGTTAAGCTTACGATCAGTTAATCTCAATAACAACACGAAATAAAACTAAGTGACAAAAATAATAAAATTTGATTATTTTTATATTCAGCTAATGACCTAAAAAACTGTACAAAAGACAAATACTACCTCAAGCAATTAATGGGAGGCAAGTCCAGAATATATTAACGTTTTAATTTCATCCCCACTCCACAAACAATTAGAATTGTAAAGTAGGTAATTCATAAGCTGACAATATTAACATTATTATATTCTTCTGTTAAAAAAGTTTTTTAGAAATATATTTTTTGTTTTTTTACAAAGAAAGCACGAATGATTTTTTCCTCAAAAAGTTTTGGCGAAGTTTTATCCTGCGTGATGGAAATCAAATATTAGGGAGTTTTAATTTTTTAAGTAGGTTTGAGTGCGAATACAAAATACCACTGAGAAGCATCAGTCAAGTTATTTTTACATTATATAATAATAATTATAATATAAATAATACCATTACGGATGCCTATTTGGCTCCCGAGAACCATTTCACCGGCCTCAGGGTACCCATCGGAGGGATTAACACCCATCCTCATTTCGCTGATTGTATTCGGAGGCAACACCTCACAAGAGGCGAGCTTGTTGTGGTGTTTATGATGAATTAGCATCCCAGGACGGCCTTGTTATCATCTGCTAAACCTTATTATCAGTTGCGCAGTGACTTAACCACTAGGCTGCATTACTGTGTTAAAAAAAAAACAGAAATTTAATTCGCCCATTTATACTTGTGTTTGTTAGCTTTCAGTAAACTCTTAACCTGTTGCTTGACAACGCCTGTGGCGAACAAACTCGGCTCATGCACGCAGCCGGTCGGCCTACATCCCGAGCACAGGCTTACACGCTCATTTTCTTTTTGTATGCATTTACGTTTCAGATTAAAAGATCCAATCGCCACCCTCGGCACTCGGAGGCTCTCGGGCAACACCGGCTGCTCTCGATTCGACCAGCATCCCCCATTGGTCGGGTGAAAATGGGGTGAGTTCTGACGCGGGTAAGCTAAGTTTTCATTCCGGAAAATCAGTTACCGCTCTGGGGTTGCCGAGTTCAGTCGTGTATCAGCCATGAAAACCCACTCGCGCCGTTAAACCTCTTCTTACTTCGCGTCTTTAAAGGTAAGTTTAAATTATAGCAATGGAACTTTTATTTCCTTTCAGAGAAAATACTTGTAAAAAAGATTTATCAAGAAAAACGTTAAAGGTCCTAATTGAAAAAGTTTCTGACTAAACTTACTTTAAAACTTTTCTTGTTTATATGATAAATGAAATTACAATAAAAAAAGAAAATATAAACTGAATATTTTTATTTATGAAAAATATATATAAAAGTAATTACGTAGTTAAAATTGTTATTAGAATTGTTTATGTTCGAATCTACGATATATTTAAAATATCTTTTTTATATTTCTACTTTATTAAATACAGTCCGTAAATATAGGATATTTATTTAAATAAAAAATAATTATTACTGTAAAAAATGATTACAAAAAAAACGTATGATAAAAATCCGTCAGGAGTAATATAAATTGGTTATTAAAAGTCGCCCTAAAATCTATTCTATCTAGCAAATCATATTTTTAAACACATAATTTGTATATTTAATATTGTTGATAAAATAGCATTATCCTAAAGAAAGGTTCCGGTAATCCCTAACTACCCCTAGTGTATTTGCAGTCGTGATGGATAAATATATAGATATATTTTTGTCGTGCCGGATTCAACATTCCAACAAGTTTGTTTGTGCTTTTTCACTCAGAAGCGTATATATATTTTTACCAAATTCTGATATATTTTTTTAATATTTTTTAATTCATTTATTTAATAATTCATTATGACAGTGAATTATATTAGAATTCTTGTAAAATATCGTTCTAAAATACCCTTCATATTTTATTACATTTACTATAATCGCAGTCATAGAATATGTAGGTCTGCTTACCACTAGGCGCATAATTCATGAACTTGACAATTGTAATTATCAACGAAAATTTTTAATATAATGCATGGTTTCGAATTATTCACTGTGAACAGACTAAACCAAGCAATGTATTACAAGTTTTCATTGTAAACAATTGTCACGTTTTTTTTTTTAAATAGGCAACAAGGGCCTATTTCATAAACGTAACAGTTGTAATTTATAATGACAATTTACAATACATTTCTTGGTTCAGTTAATTGACAGTGTATAATTCAAACTAAACTAAGCAATGCATACGAATTGTCAGTGCAAATTACATTTGTCACGTTTATAAAATAGGCCCCTTGTAAATTTTCGCGCCGTTCTCTCGTAATAAAAGAAATGTCTAGTATGTACTTCTTAAAGTAATCAGTTATTTTTCGTCAAAAAAAAGCGGCCTTAGCCTAGTGATTAAGTCACTGCGCAACTGATAACAAGGTTAAGCAGAAAAAAACAAGGCCGGATCTGGGATGGGTGACCGCTTAATATAAACGAGGCTATACCATCATAAACACGGCAACAAGCTTGCCGTTATTCACCGTTCTTGGTAGCCAAAAAGGCACCCGTGATTATTATAGTTTTTTTTCATCACTAAGTCTAAGTTGCACCAAAATGAACTCTTTGTAATTGTAGCAATTAAAGTTAAAAATTGCGTCAATAGTAGATAGCAGCTGCCATTCGAACTGCAAAATAAAATTTGAACATTTCACCAAAATTAATTCTCTGTAGAATTCAGTCCTTATAGTCATGTATAGGTAAATATTCCCTTACGTCGGATTTACATTCCAACAAGTTGTGTCTGAACAAACTTTTGAATCCCGCTGAGTAGAAAATTGTTGATTTTATTATATAAATATCATCACGGGTGCCTTACGGCGCCCGAGACTGCCTAGACGGCCTCAGGGAGGGGGTTTTAATCCCACCTCGTCGTAGCCGATGGTATGAGTCTACACCGAACAAGTGGTTAGCTCGTTGCAATGTTTCGATAGACTCAATAACCTATCTATATACAGTATAACAAGTTGGCATAGTGAAACTGGGACCGACAGCTTAACGTGCTCTTCGAGGCACTTTAGTAGTGTTGTTAAACAAATGTACATAAGTTTTTAGATTAAAAACTCATTGGTACACACCGGGGTTTGGACCAGGTATATTTTTATAATATTTTTTTCAAAAATCTGATGAAGCAGTTTATGTTTTTATCAAAATCGGCCCTGTGACTCCTTTGAGCATTTTTCGATATTCTTTGTAGTTTAGGATTTAGCCCTGAAGACACACTTAAAAAAATCACCCTGTATATTATCAAAAAAATCACCCTGTATATCACCTTTGTATAGACTTTGTGAAAGTTTCTGGAATCTGATAAAGAATGAACATTTGGAAGTATAATTGACCATACTGAAAGTTTCTGGAATCTGATAAAGAATGAGCATTTGGAAGTATAATTGACCATACTGAAAGTTTCTGGAATCTGATAAAGAATGAGCATTTGGAAGTATAATTGACCATACTGAAAGTTTCTGGAATCTGATAAAGAATGAGCATTTGGAAGTATAATTGACCATACTGAAAGTTTCTGGAATCTGATAAAGAATGAGCATTTGGAAGTATAATTGACCATACTGAAAGTTTCTGGAATCTGATAAAAAAAATGCATTTAGAAGAAGGTATCTTTAATTAAACCTTTCTGAAAGTTTATATAAATATTATAGATTATTTACAGTCTGTCCCGCTATTTTTATCAGATAAATTTACAGTTTTACATGTTCATACATACGAGTATGTATAGATAGGGACAGATTTATAGACCCCATAAACATACCCAGTTGCATTCTCTAAGAATAAAAATGACCGAAATCTTTTCCGAAAGAACGTTAAAATGACAAAGTAACGAAAATGAAATAAAATGTTACGCAGATGAATAACGTAACGAACTCGTTGCCGGCTGCTGTAGTAAACACTACAAAGTAATCTGTCTAATAGACACCATAAGTGGATTGGACATATCCTGCTTTTACGGATCATTCCGAGTTCTTTATTCACGCTCGAATGGAATTAGTGAAGTTAAAAGTTACATAGTAATTTTTAAGTATCGTTTTTATTTATATGCTATATATACAATATAATTGTCATAATAATTATTTTTATATGCGTGGTGGCCGAGTTGGTTAGACCTTAGACTTAAAACCACTTAGGTTTTTGGTTCAAACCCCGGTGTGTAACCAATAAGTTTTTAATTTAAAAAAATATGTACATTTGCTTAACAACACCAGTGCCTATAGTGCCTCGGAAAGCACGTTAAGCTGTCGGTCCCAGTTTCACTATACCACCTTGTGGTATCTAGATGGGTTATTTAGTCTATCCAAACATATCGTGACGAGCTAGCCACTTATTCGGTGTAGACTAATAACATCGGCTACGGCGAGTTGGGATTAAAATCCCCTCCGCTGGATACCCTGAGGCCGTCTAGGCGGTCCTGGGCGCCATAAGGCGCCCGTGATGATATCTAATGTTTTTTTATCTGACTGACTGTTTGTTTTTAATAAATACTTTTTTTGACACCAAAGCTTTAAATAAATTACTAAGAAACTTGTGTTACGAAAACAATGTTATAAAAAAAATAATGTTATATAAATTTTAATATAATTTCCAGTTTATTTATATTATATAATTATAGTTTTCACATTTTATACCTAATTATAATTTGCACATAATTAACATGAAATTGTCTTATTATAACGTCGCCCAAGAACGCCTAGACGGCCTCAGGGTACCCAGCGGAGGGGTTTTTAATCCCATCTCGTCGTAGTAGATAGTATGAATCTACACCGAACAAGTGGCTAGTTCGTTGCGATGTATTGCTTAATGGGCTCTGTGAGGCAATATAGTGGGATTGTCAAACAAATTTACATATTTTGTTTAATTAAAAATGCATTCGTACACACCGGGGTCTGAATCGGGGACCTAAAAACTAGTATTTGTTTATTTATTTAAATCTTTATTGCATACAAAATACAAAGACGGACTTAATGCCGCTAGGCATTCTCTACCAGTCAAACCTTCGGGACAATAAAAGCAGTTAATAAGTGAGGTAGGTGCAATACAGTAACTGAGTGTCAGTAAACCAGTGTAGTATTTTTAAGCATGAGATAAAAAATATTTATTTTATTATACCTTATTAATAAAGCTAACTATAAACCTAATATACTGTATATAAATATATTTATCCTATTTATCAATTACATACCTAATAGCAAATATTGATAAATTAGCAGAGTGTTTTAGAAGATACTCGTAAGTAGGTACATCTTCACGGTAATATTACGTATTTGATTTACGTTGCGATTTACTTTTAATGAGTTTTGTCGATCCCTCCGCGTATGATTCCAACCAATCAAACTTTACAATTTTCCTGTCCCATTTTACCTTCAAAATACAAATATTGAGTAGGTATATTACTACCTGTAATATTTTATTAGAGTATGGCATTTTATACTTTTAAAAAAATATTACAAAATTACTTTATACTACACCTGCTCGGAAAGTAGGTTCTTACTTGCGTAAGAATAGGTCAGAAAGTACGTCTTTGTAGTCGTACAAATATGCGGGAGGAAAAAGTGTATGAAAATCCATTGTTAACGTGCTTAAGCGGGAGGAAAAAGTATATGAAAATTCATTGTTAACGTGCTAGTTTTTTTTTAATTTTTTTTCTTCAATTCTTCCAAATTAGGAAAGGCAAGGGTTCAAAGCCATACAACCTAGTTTTTTTTTACAAGTTCGAAATTTTAATCAAAATAAAATAAAATAAAAGTATTGGTTTATTGCCTGTTTACTTTCTTTGCATTTTTGATTTATTAAGTTTTAACAACTGTAATAATTTTAATATAAACTTTAATTAATAGAGATTTTATCTCAAACTTCGCCCTCGTTAGTAATCGGTGACTTTCTCCCTTCGGTGAACAATGTACTATTTTTCCACAACTATCGTGACATTACACCATTAGTGTATGGAAATTTAAGAAAGTAGACAGTTAAAGAAGATAGAAAGAAGAAAGAAAATATTATTTATCGTCTCACAGCAATGCTACATACAGTATACAGTACAAAAAATACACATTTAAAAATGGCAATTTTCTAAAAGTTCTGGTGGATGTAAGACATTAAATAAGCTTAATAATAATATGAAGCGCATCCCACACATATTTCCCTGGCCACAATCTTAGCTCTAGACTTGTACTATGTGTACCAGAAACAACGATATTATTATATACTAGCTGAACGGCCTGCGTAACTTTAACCGTTTACGCAGCACACGCAACGGAAGCTCTCTTAAGTTTTCCCGTTTTTGCAACATTTTTCATTGACTCTCCTCTCTATTGGTCTTAATGTTACGTCTATAGCCTTCCTCGTTAAATGGGCTATCCAACACTAAAATATTTCTTTTTATCGAATTAGTAATTCCTGAAAATAGCGCGTTCAACTAAACAAACTTTTCAGCTTTAGTATGGATAGATATTTTCCGTCTCAGTAGGCAGTCTAAAATTTGGAATAATAATACACATATATATTAGTCTCTTATAGGTCCCTGAATATAAAGAAATCCTCCTAAGGGTGAATATGGGGAAAGATTGTATTGTACATTAGATTTATTTTAATATCAGAATTTATCTTGATGCAATAACCGTCAAGTATCCTAGTCATGTTTGCGTTTTTAGTCTGTGGGTTCAGCGGTTTTCCGGAGACTACTGCATCGATTTCTTGTCTTGTTTCATGTTGCGGTTACGGAACGAGCGATTGATTTAGCGAAAAATATCCTCGGATATTTAAAAAGAATCATTATGTAAATACATCTATGTCGCAGCCCATTTTGTAACCTCATCATTTAGCCAGCATAGTGGGATCGATCAATATTGGTAAACAAAAATGTATTGAACAACGCCATTCATGAACTTTGTATGTCTGCTTATCATCAGGTATACAAAGTCACGTAGGGTGCTCCTATTTAAAAAAAACGAATTGAGAAGAAGTATATAGGGAATGAAGATATAATTATTTGTTATCGGATTTTATAGATAGGTTTTATTTAAATAGTTTATTTACCTATAGGATTTGTACACATCTCATGGTCGCCGATGGTATTAATAAACACCGAACAACTGGCGAGTACTTCGTGGTGTTTTAGTAAAATAAAACAAAATAAAGTAAAAAAATGTTGACATTCCATAACAATAATAAAATGGCGCCCTAAAGACTACGATAAATTCAATTACTTATCAGTTAATAATACTTTAGATAATATTTTTTAATTAATAGGATTTCAGTTAATTTGATCATTCAATATGTAAGCCATTCATTATCAACATTCCTTATCATTTGATGCAACAAAAATATTTTTTAAATCTAAGCTTATAAGTACTTCCTATAGGTAATGTTCCCAATCATTAAATCATTTAGGTACATACCTATAACTTATTTTTTTTCGTTAGTGCAACGAAACGCAAGTAGCTCTTGTGAATGAGAAATTATTTGTAAGTTGGTACAGCACATATGATTTTCAAAAATAGGACTTTTGATAATTCGTGATTTCCTAGTCATTAGTGATATTTTTCTCACTGGTGACATCAAACTCATCCCTGACATTTAAAAATCGCACCCCAATACTAATGTTAATAATGTAATGTTATACGAACGTTTTAAAGTCTTTTTTCGTTTCTCGCCGCGGCAGAACGTGAAATAAATACCTCAAATTACTGACAATACCAGATTGTGTTGCAAAGAAGCGACAAAAGAAACAAAAGGCATTCTAGGTATGCACCTAGTATTACCAGTAAGGGGATGCCCCCTCACTGGTAAGTGATTCATTAAAGGACAATTCATGATACATTATGAAGGTTATACAGTATCCTGATAATTTCCCAGTTGTCTGAAAATATATTGGTTATCCCCATATCGTTGTTATCCCCTCCCAGACGTATTTCTTTAAAGATTTATTAGAATATACTAAAGATTTCGCATACAATAAATGTCGTAACGTGACTCAACCTCTATAATTAGGTGCTTAGGATCTACATCCCACGAAGTTGACATTGCGTGAGTAAAGACAACCATAGATGACCGAACGCTATGCGAGATCGCAGCATACTGGCTTTCAGCGCCGGCGCTTTTTTAACGCTCATCCGAATACAAGCAAGAAGTGGCGTATGTTTAATTTTTCTTAACGTCCAACGCCCAGAGCGCTTAAAATAGAACACTGCTTGATAAAATAGCGTTTAAAAAGCGCTGACGTGTGAATGAATACTACGGCACCCATTGGTTTCATTTCCACGCTTTTTTAACGGACGTTGAAAAAACTCTCGTGCAAATAAGGCCTAAGTAGGTAGAAATAATTGTGAGGTTTCAGTATCAGGTCAGTTTTTATAAGTGACTCAGTCATGTTTTTGTTTTAGTCTGTGGGTTTACTGGTTTTCAGAAGGTTACCTACTGCATTTATAATCGAAGTCGTAGTCTCTTTTCATGGCACGGTTAAAAAACATACCCTTGATTTAATAACCGCTCCTTTCGTCGTTTAGCCGGCATAGTGGGTCGATCAATGATGTTAGATAACAATGTGTTGACATGTGGTTGATATCAACCCCATATAAGAATTTTATAGGTTTGCTTACCATGATATAGGTAAAAAGTCAGATAACGTGCTTGAATTAAATACCTAGTTAGATGTGATTTTGGGCGTATCATCCAAAAAAAAACAATTTCAAGATAAATTGAATGTGTACGAGTATGTCTAAGCCTCTTTCCTCCCACAAGGGATAAACAGAATAAAATACAGTAGAAAAGTTGCAAGTAAAAGAAAACCTTTTTTATTAAAGTTTGTTAAACAATTGCTACAAATGTGAAAAAAAACGACTAAAAATACTCGTTCAACGTATATATCTATTTATTGACTTAATGTAATCCATAATCATAAATTTATTTAAAAGAAACGAATATGGGTAACTATATTTTATACTATAGTACATTTTTTTATACATTTTTAATCACTGAATCCAATTATAATGAAATAATATACTTACTGCGCTCGAAACCGCCTAGACGGGCTCGGGCCCCTTAGGCAGGAGGTCTACAGCGAGATTACGAAGTTTCGGGCTTCGGAGTCTCCGATCCGTAGACGAAGCTCGTAAAATTTGCTTACCTTATACTTACATAGGACGGAAGACTTTCTTTCGGAACCATTGACTATTTACGCGAATAAACGATGGAATGATTTATGAGAGTTTGACAACCTCCTGGTTGCCATTAGAGTTGGCCTGCGGGGTGAGTTGGAACTTTATTTAACACTTTCGCTTTCGTCAGTGTGATCGTTTTCGTCTTGTCTATGATCAGAACCTGTATGAATAATATACGGAAGTGCTGTAACAGATCATGTAAATTATTAAAACTGTACCATAATTCTTTCGATTCAACTTATAGAAAAGAGATAAATATCAATTATTTCAATCTTTGAAGAATTCAATCGAAAATTGTCAACCTAATAATTTTGAAGATGCATTACAGCACTTCCGTATATTATTCATACAAGATCTGACCATAGACAAGACGAAAACGATTCCACTGACGAAAGCATAAGTGTTAAATAAAGTTCCAACTCACCCCGCTGGTCCCGTCGGTAAATGTCGTATTGGAACTGGGCCTTTTCTTGTAGGAACACACTGGGTACTTGAAATGAAACCTCTTCGGATGGTAAAGCAAATGATTTTATTTGTAAATATTATCAGATTATATAGTATAGATGAAAAATAAAATAATACTTATACTAAAGAACAAAATTATAAAAATGTGATATGGGTAGATGACAATTAATTTAAGTTGAGAGTTGAAAAGTGCAATAAAAATATTGCTATAAAAAAGAAAACAATTTGTTGGCCGCCTTGCATAAGGCAAAGACTGATTTTCTATCAGCCGGCACAAGAAAAAATAAATCTACAACTATTAATTTATTGAAATTAAAATTACATTTTTCAAAGTAAAACAAAACGAATTTATTTTAAAATGTATGTTATACTTCTTATCAATCAATTGCATATTATTATTAAATCCAACAAATTAAATTAAAGAGATACAACCCTTCTTTCTTCTCTCACATTACACTTATACCATACCAAGTTACAGGAAAAAGAATTCCAAGTAATACCGTCTCTAATATTCCCCTAATTACAAGGATAACCCCACAGCCGTGGCCAGCCCAACTTACGTTTATAAAGTCCGCAGACGAAACCCATTTTGAGCTAACCGAGCCCATCGGCTTACTACCAGACGCTTAACTTCGTAAGACTGCTTCAATTACTTGTTACATCGCTTAATAAGACTTCCTGCGGGGAGAAACATTGGGAGGATTTTAAAGATTTCTCTGTGTTCTGCGTTATGCTTTCTCATATGGTTCTTGTCGTAATATTTCTGGTTAATGTTTAGATTTATTTTTTCTGTAAGTTAAGTTTATAACTGTTATGAATAATAATAATTATGTAAGACTTTATCGAATAGTAAACAAAGATGATATAAGAAGAAGACAGCCTCCGTAGACTAGTAGTTGCGCCTTTGGCGTTGTATCCGGAGGTCGTGGGTTCGATTCCCACCCATGGCAAAACATATTAGTACGTTTTTTCTGTACAGTTTGTCATGGTCTGGGTGTTTATAAAATATAATATGTATGATATCGTTGCTTCTGGTACACATAGTACAAGCCTAGAGCTTAGTTTGTGACCAGAGCAATATGTGTAATTTGTCCTAAATATTATATAAAAAAAAAATATAAAAAACAAAGATGATGTACTAAGGCAAACTTATAAGGCTTTAGTCATTGTCTACCAGCTAACCTTTAAGATGTACGAAGATGATCTGAGATAGATATATATGAGAGAAAGAGGAGGATGTGTATTTGAAACAATGATACTATATTTTATAAACACCCACACCATGTACAAACTGTACAGAAAAACGTAATAAATAGTATTATGCTGCTATGAGGTGGAATTGAACCCACGACCTTCGGATACAATGTCTAATGGCATTACCCATAAGACCAGGGAGGCGGTCGTATTTATCTTCATGCTATGTTTCTTACGGGGTAGGCAGAAACAGCCGAGCGCTACTTGTCCTGTCTCTACATACTCCTTTTGCTTCGTCCACAATCATAACTCTTCGTATACTTGCACGCTCATTTTACATGGGTATATAACTACTAAATATAACTTTATATAACGAGGCTCTACTATTATAAACAATTCAACAAGCCCACCACTCGTTAGGTGTTGTCTACAAATTACATCGGCGAAATGAGAACCGGTTAATCCCTCCGCTGGGTACCCTGAGACCGGTTCTCGGGAGCCAAAAAAGGCACCCGGGATGGTATTATTATTATATCTACTAAATTATTATTGTCTGCACCCTAAGATTTATTGAACACAAACGACACATACATTCAAATAAATACAGATTAGTAACAGTATAGGTCAATAATATATTATAATATTATTGTCTACACCCTAAGCAATGAAATACATTCTCTCAAAAATGCCGAAAGCATTATTAAACTTGCCTACACGGATAAAAAATAATTCTTGGATTAAAATAATATCCCTTTGGCCAAAACAAATGTTGTTTCATATATGGCGGAAATATATTATTGAATGAAAAAAAACATTTTCAATATTGTTTTAGTTGTCTTGGGTTAAGTACTTTTACTTAATTTAAAAAAAACTTCTATTGTAAAAAAATACTTCGCTGAACAATTCATTTTTCCTTGTGTATGCTCATACATACCCATCTTAAATACCCATTGTTCCAAATTTTACATTATTTTATTTGAATTAACCGTTAAAATCCTTGAAAATGTAGGTAAATAATGTTATATATTTGTTATCGTTTCTTTGTTCAATAAAACAAATTAAATTAAAACTGCAAAATACTCGTAACACCTAACAAAAATACCTATAAATTAAAAATATACTCAAATTAAATCTAAAAAAAAAAAACAAAAACAAAAGCTATGTACAGAAAAGAATAGTACACATTGTTTGCTTTTCTTGAATTGATATTTTTTCATGACAAAACGAACTGTTGAAAGTGCCTGCGGAGGGATATTGAAAAATGAATGTAAACAAGTCGGCACCGCGGTTTATAGAAACCCATCTATCTTCCCTATGTGTCCGGTGTGTGCATTACCAATTTTTACTCTACTATAATAAAAATAGTTACGTAGGATACCTACTATGTTAACTTTTTTTTTAAATATTATTGGAGCACAGCTTGTGACTACCTGATGGTAGGAAATAAATTGTTGTTTAACAATTAATAATCCCACTATCCCGGCAAAATGTTGCGGTTACGAAATGGGCTGCGAAGACGAATAGGCATTACGAGTCTATTTTAAATATCCTTGCTTCTTTATCGTTAAATTAACCGCGCGTTTCATAACCGTACGCTAAAAGGGGAATACCTATGTTACCATTATGTTATTATATATATATATATAATATTTTTTGGTCCTATAATTTTCTACTATTATGCTTATTTTGCCAAAAAACTTAACTCAATAAAAGACAGCGAGGATATTACACTAGGCTCGTATTGCATATATGTCTTTGTAATAACTATTTATTAACTATAAATAATAAAAATATGTAGGATATTTCTCACATATTTCCATCTCTACCATGAGTTCTTGCTATCGTATTAACGTAGCGTTAAAACATTAGAAACATTAGATTTTACTAATCGTAAATGACTGGTAGAAAATTCCTTATGGCATTAAGTCCTTGTACTCTTTTTGTGCAATAAAGTTTTTAAATAAATAAATACATATGTATTTGTAGTTATTTATTTTATATATAGAAATTAGAACTTTACAGAAATGATTATTTTCGGAAACAAAGTCCTATAATAACTACTGTCGTACATTTCGGGGAATCCCCGAAGTTGTTGCCTCCACCTGACCACAAATCTTTGCCAATATTCGTTATAGCGAATCCCCGGAGACATTTTGTATTGTTTGGTTTCGTCTGAACGGATCGTGTTGCAACAAAGCACCCACTTTGATTAAATGAGAAATTTATCTGAGAAACTGTTCCTGCGTTTCTAAATTCAGAATAATATTTCGGATTTATATTGACTTTATATCTGAAACACTCTAAGGAAGTAATTTAAAAATCTGAAGTGTTACTGTTACTCTACAACCAATGTTATTTTACAATTTTTTTATTAAATTCAATTAATATGATAAACCAGTTTCTGCTTGCAAAGGTATTAAAGTAGACATGTAATGAAAATTAATTATTCTTTGACGCCGCCGTTTCGTACCCGCATTATTTATCCCAGCAAAGTGGCTATCAATGCTGCATTGTTTGATTACCATATCAGGTACAAAGTCACATGCCGTGTTCCAATAAAGTTAAAAAAAAAAATGCTAAAATCTAAGCCTAAAATATATTAAAATATGTAGCAAAAATTCATGTTTAAACAGAAGCTTTACAACGTACAAAAATAAATGTACTTGTAGTAAAGAGACCGAGTCTAAAGTGCAGTATTCATTGTCCTCCAAGAATACCGCTTTATTGCCTGCAAAACCAAATAACTCCCCTTTATATCTCGGTTTTATATCGAAAGATGCTTATTGGAGCGGCTGCGAGCACACAATATACAAATAATACGCCACAACGATTATTGTGCTATCAAACTATAATGTAATATTTTTCTATATTGCAAATGGTTATCTTTATTTGGTACCAGACATATAATAATATTGCTCTTGTTAATAATTCGTTTGAGTTGAATGTAATTTCGTTTTTACTATAAAATTCTGCATTTTAAATAGTTATTCATAAAATAAAATGAACTTCGAATTTTTTAAACTAATATTTAGCTTGAAATGTTATTTTACTTTAGATTTTTTTTAAAAACATTTTTAGCAAAAGAATTTATGTAAAATGTTTCAAATATCGATACCATTTTAAAGAAGGAACTAAATGAGTCGTACCGGGAGAACCAACTGGCGGAAGTAACGATTCTGTCCTATTGTTTCCGGGATCATCGAACGGGTCCGTGCGGAACTGTGAAACGGACAATATGGACATTCTTTCGGTGCATTGTGCAGGACATTTTAATTGAGTGGACCTAATGGAGCGACTCATGTGCTTAGTTGGAAATAATTGACTATTTTCTGTAAGCTCCCCTTTGTTACTTTGACGATGTATATTTCTATTTAAAGTTGTCTACACTTAGATCTATTCACTTGGAACGTAGTAATAGTAAAAGTAAATTTAATGAAACCGTAAGAACGGCTCTGTTTTTACCTATTGGTAAGTGGATAAAATTGTCGACTTTAGAGCGATGTTAAACAATATATATAATATTTATACATATTACTATGCCTGTACTTTTTAGTGCCTACAATACGTAGTTTTAAGAAAGTCTACGTTCGGAATACCGGTAATATACAAGAGCCTACTGCATCGATTTCTTGTTAAGGTGGTAGTCTCCTTTAAAGGTGCGGTAACGAAACGATGTAATGCAATTAAATATATACGTGGTGGCCGAGTTGGTTAGACCTTGGACTTAAAAATACTTAGGTCCCTGGTTCGAATCCCGGTGTGTACCAATGAATTTTTAAATTATGTACATTTGTTTGACAACACCACTATAGTGCCTCGGAGAGCACGTTAAGCTGTCGGTCCCGGTTTCACTATACCAACTTGTGAAACTGTTTATAGATGGGTTATTTCAGTATATTCAAAACATCGCAACGAGCTAGTCACTTGTTCGGTGTAGACTCATACCATCAGCTACGATGAGGTGGGACTAAAAACCCATCCGCTGGGTACCCTGGGGCTGTCTAGGCGGTCTTGGGCCCCGTAAGGCACCCGTGATGATATGTAGTGTAGCGTTTATCATCGTCCATTTCTATTAAACAACAATGTGTTGATCGACTTTATCTGCTTAACATTAGGTGGATAAAAAAGTAACATGCCTGCTCCAACAAAAAAAAATGCTACTCAGAAAAACACAATAAAATCTACAGGAAAAACAGAAGTTATAAAAAAGCAACTAACAATTTTAAATGCTACACAAATAAAAAATGTCAACAAGAAAAAGTTCAAAGAAAGCGCAAAACTTTGACAAAAGGTAGTCGTTATATCACACATATTAGAGTCCAGTGTCAGCGATCATCTTCCGACGGATGATATGTGTTTATTATAAGTCGACCCAATTTAGTCCCGTCTCCTGTGTCGCGTTACCCAGGACCCTTCGACAGCATAATAAAAATGATTTATAGAGTCGAAGAGATCGGCGCTCAAGAATATAATACGAGTTTATTTATTGCAAAGAAAATTATAATCAATCTTCTTGTCACCTTTTGTATTTATTCAATGACCAAATTTTTGCATTTAAATTTGTATTTGCTTTTAATATTTTATCTATCTCGTATTCAATAATAAATTAAACAATATATAAATAAAATATAATTGGGGCAGCTGTTTGGATTGCGCATGATTATATTTTTTATCAAATATTGGCACACAATTACAATATATTGGCTCACTGAGCTGGTTAGACCACAGACTTTAAAATATTTCAGTTTTTGTCAGGGGTTTAAACCCCGTTGTGTACTAATGAGTTTTGTTTAAAACTCAAAATGCTATCGGCCACAACGAGGTGGACCGCACCCTTTACTACCACTCCGACAAAAAATCGTTGCTATAGACTTCTGAAAACCGATGAACCCACAGACTAAAACCGAAACATACACCATTACGCTTGCGTTACTGCCCGAGACGGCCTAGACCGTTTCTTCCTGTTTCGTAACCGCACCGTCTAGGCCGATGCGGTTACGAAACAGGAAGTTAATTTGACAATAAAGCAGACTTATAATGCAAGTTCGCCTTTAACGCCGCCTATTTTGTAACCGCGACATTTAGCCGGCCTAGTAGGATCTATCAATGCTGTTAAACAACTATGTATTAATCGACCCCATTCATGGATTTTGTAGGTCTGCTCACCACCAAGTGAGTGCAAAGTCACATGCCGTGCTCCAGTAAAAAAAATGGCATGTTTTTTTAACTTTGGTAAAGTGAAATATCCCACCTTGTGCAAGTAAAGCTGCCACTCCACGAACGGCAAAAACAAATAGGAAAATCAATAAATTTTCTTACTTTATACATTGAATTATATGTAAACTAGACACGAACATTTGAGAAAACTATTTGTAGGAAAATACGAAATATATTTGTTACTCACCTAAAATAAACTTTAAATAGTTAAAACAAAGTGCGCATGTAAGTATTAACAGGATTTATATATATCACATTAAATAAAATATATGAGAATTTGTCGATTATATACAAATGTATTATGGAGTTATAGAGAATTGACTGCAACACAATGAGTAAAATCTTAGTTCCGTTCAGCTTGTCGTGTTTACATGGAAGTCAATGACTTTATAGGCTACAGTTTGGTATAGATACAACGACTATTTTTATCAGGTATATCATAATATACTTTTTGAATAAAGAAATACTTCTGGTACCTACTATAGTTTTATATAATAATATACTGACTATACATACTTATATTTTGTACTTTTAAAAATATTAAAAAAAAAAACTTAGAAAAAATATCAATATAAACTACATATTGATTAATAAAACTATCCACTATTACTTAGTTGTTGGCGAGTTGGTTAGACCTTGGCTTATAAACACTTAGGTGATGTGTACCAATTAGTTTTTAATTAAAAAAAGTATGTGAATTTGTTTGACAACACCACTATAGTGCCTCGGAGAGCACGTTAAGCTGTTTTTTTGTCCCGGTTTCACTATACCAACTTGTGAAACTGTTTATTGGTTTATTGAGTCTATTCAAAACATCGCGACGAGCTAGCCACTTGTTCGTTGTAGACTCATACCATCGGCTACGACGAGGTGGGATTAAAAACCCCTCCGCTGGGTACCCTGACGCCGTCTAGGCGGTCTCGTGCGCCCTAAGGCACCCGTAATGATATTTATACTTATTTTATTATTTATTACATAGTTAGCACGCTAAGAAGCTACGCGCTACGAGCTCGGTGCTACGAAGTATTACGATGCTACGATCGCTTTCTTTACATCGAAAATCCTAAAGCTTATTACGCACATTTTTTATAGGTATTTAAGACTCTTCAAATGATTAATATTAATGTGTTTTGAATAAAGTGAAATCTCAGGTTGCCCATTTAGTTTTTTTTTTATACAAAATATTTAGTATTTAAGCAATAAGTTATTCTTTACCAAACCGTAATTATTTTCTTTTTTTTTAATAATAAAAAAAAACTATAAGTAGTAAAATTATCTGTAATACAATATTAATCTCTAGTAATATTATAAAGAGAAAATATTTGAATGTTGGTTTGTTCCTGATAAACTCAAAAACTATTGAACCGATTAAAAAAAAAACAAGAGAAAGCTCAGTATCAGCGAGTATTGTATTTTATTTACAAACCGATTTTTTTTAATTAAACGAGGCTTCGACATATTATGTGATGATGCGGCGAACAATTATTTTCAAAAGTCCTAAAGGTTTATTTATTATATAATAAATTATTCCTTATTGACTTACACTATGACCGCATAATAATAATAATAATAATAAAATAATAATAATATGTAGGACAATTTACAGATCTGTAAATTGTTATTGTACAATTTACAGATCTGTAATTTCACAGAGTAATATCTATATTACTCTGTGCAATTGAAATGTGCGTAGTACTTTTAAATATTTTTTTTTTAATATAAATGAATGCCTTCTTTAAATATAAATTAATATAGTAGTAGAAAATATGTTAGTAATAATAACTGATAAATGTTTCCACATTGTAGAAAATCTTTTCCCATAAGGTTGAGACATTAATTTGAGGCAAGCAATAAAGGGGCAGCGGCTAGATGTCTTCAGCGAGCTCGAGCGGAGGCGCTCTTAAACGCTCTATAAATCTCTCAATAAAAACTCTGTTACTACCACATATCACGCTAAATTAAACCGTGAGCTCATTACAGAGAACATACTTTACACCTCAAACAACAGAACAGAGATGTGCTTTCGTAAATGACGGTAAACGAAGAAATAATTTACTTTGATATGATTCTCTTTACAAGCTTAAGCTACAAGCTAAATATTATCTTACCACCTTATATGAGGGACACAAATGCGATGGCAAAATATTTGGTAAATACAGTTTTTGGCAATTGATTTTGCTCGGAGATTAACGCCGCGGCTTTAGCCCGGCTGTGTCGTAAAATGTAAGCGAGCCTTATTCAATTAAATTTGACGACATTATAACAATCTAAGGCAGCTCATTTACGAGAAGTCTGACGCGACCTGTCTTTGTATCTTCCTCGTTCATTATGCTTATTGGATTACTTTATTGTACATAAATAGCCGAGTATATGTTTATTAACATAATTTCTTCCTGTCTAGGTACTAAATAAATAGTGTTGAAATTAAAAATTCTATCGGTTTATATCTCCATCATGGTGAGGGTTTAACCCTAGATTTAATGAGTTATTTTAATGATTTTAATGAATTATTTTTGCTACCTTATATAATAAATTTGTAGACTTATGTTTTTTAATTTGGAAGTACTATGTTTAATTTTACAATACTAGGTAGGTATACAAAATGTGGTAAGCAAATAAAAAAATCTAAATATTAACAACTAAAATAATAACTAAAAATATAAATATATAAAATTATAATATATTAAATAACTAAAAATATAAACTATATATTGAAAAACGAAAAAAAACGAAAAAAAAAGTAAAAAATAGAGATAATAATTAAAACTAATTATTTTTAAGTAGAATGAATATAAACACTGATAAGTAAAATAATTCAATACAAAACTTTCATCTATAAATTTAAAAAAATAAACGCATTGAAATGTACAAAAACCCTCGTTCAGACGACTTTGATTCGCAGCCAGTACAAAGAGTGCTTTTCTCATACAATAACATAAAACCATTACAGTCAGTGCTCACCTGTATTGAAAGAAAACCCTTACAACTGAATTCTAAGAATTAAATCTTCCGTCCAATCCAACATTTCGTTTTAGAATTCTTTCCGGTAAAAGAAAATAAAACTGAATCCTTACAGGATCGCTAAAAAAAATTGTCAATAATTGTGAACAATAGGAAAAAAAAATTGGTTGAAAAATTTTACTTACTATAATTATTTAAAGATAGGATTTAGTTACTTTTTTTCAGTAAGTTCGACCTGTGTCTCTAAACGTATTCACTTGGTAGTCAGCGGAATGTAGAATTCTTAGAATTTGACAGCCACGGAGGTCGTAGGTTCGATTCCCACCCATGGCAAAAAATATATTAGTGCGTTTTTTTCTGTACAAATTGTCATGGTCTGGGTGTTTATAAAGTATGATATGTATTATATCGTTGCTTCTGGTACACAAAGTACAAGCCTAGAGCTTTGTTTGTGACCAGAGCAATATGTGTGAATTGTCCTACATATTATTTATTTGTTATTAATTTAACAACTGACAATCCATTAGATGAATACTTTGGGGAGTACAATCCCGTATGGTATGCCAACTTTTAATGAAGTTTTAAAACGCATAAGATACTTCCACCACTCGCTACTGGGTGGCTCAGCTGAGCTACTGGCAACCACCAATAAAGTACTCATTTCAAGCATTCCTGTACCGGCTACGTGTGCGCGTGCGAGCCACAAAGCGCGACCGCAAGTCACGAGCGCCGACCACTCCCGTAGCGTGCGGCTTGGTCGCAGCCACTCGAACGCTTAGCTTGTCACCTATACCATACAAAATGTATAAAAATTCTCGCCAGAACCTAAGTGGTCGCGGTGGCCTAGTACGCAACAGGTATGCGGTTAAAATCTGGAGATAATAGGGCCTTAGAGTCAAAATCGCCTATCCAAACATAGGAACAAAATTTATAAACTAAATACAAACTAAAAGAAAAAGTTAAAATAAAAAATATTATAACCAATCAATGTTTAAGGAGTAAGAACATAAAATGGCAGCAACAAGCATGTTTGACATCTTGTTTTATAGATGATTTTGGCCTTGAGTCGTATAATTTTTGTTTTTTTCTCACTTCCAAGGGTTTATCTTTTAATTTTTCCAAAGTATAAAAGTTTTAAAATCGCCATCTTTTTGTGTTTTTTTTTTATGTAACAAAGATATAATTTTCATTTGTAAATACCAAAGTATAATAAGTAATATTAAAGTATAATATAAGTAGCTCAACTAAGCACATAATACTCCCCTAATCGATAGCAATTACTGTGTCCGGCGAACACGTCTCATGTCGCAGGTTTTATAAAAGTTGCACGCTTCCCTATCGAGCTCACCTATAATACGAATTTCTGTTGCAGTCTCATAATAGCCTATCTCTGAGCTTATTACCAGACGCTATCTATTGAAGCCAGCTTTACAGGGAAATCCCTAACAGCCTCTATATAGCAATAATACTTGTGTGCTTCAATTATAGGTGTATGTTTAGGTACGTTTAGTTTTTTTTTTTTTTTAATTCTTCCGCCATTGTGGAAAGGCAAAGATCTTTCGACCATCGTTTAGTTATAAAAATAAATATTTTTGGCTTTGCTTTTAAAAACAGTTTATATACATTATTAGTATTACTAATTGGTTCATTTTAGGTCCCTGGTTCGAATCCCGGTGTGTACCAATGAGTTTTTAATAAAAAAATGTATGTACATTTGTTTGACAACACCATTATAGTGCCTCGGAGAGCACGTTAAGCTGTCGGTCCCGGTTACATTATACCAACTTGTAAAACTGTTCAATTCAAAACATCGCGACAAGCTAGCCACTTGTTCGGTGTAGAATCATACCATCGGTTACGAGGTAAAATCTTACTATAAGCGTCTTTAAATTTATTCATCTTTAATATCATGTGATTTCTAGAACAAAATTTCTTCGGATTTGGACTTATTTTGTAGTAAAATGTCAAGAGCCTAACTAAATTATTCTGTTATACCCATAAAGTTTACTTATTTTAATATATTTGTTAAAATAGTAGAATATGTTTATAGTGTTTTGTGTTACTAATACAACATATTATTTATTTTAAACACAGCTAAAATGTAGGTATATATCTATTCAAGTGTGAATGTGTACCCTTACATTTGTGCGTTTCTATGTATATATAAGCTTTTCTGTGTTATTATGTAGATACTATATTATTATGTGTAAACTTATTAATGGCCTTAATTGTTAATATTTATTTAATGGTAGCCATAGTTTACCTAAAAAATAATCAATCAACTTACATAATAGCACCTAATTAAACAACGTCTAAACATTCAACCGCCCCTAATTTACACAATACAATATTGCTATAAAATGTACAAAGCAATACAGTGATGAATGAGAAATTAATTGCAATGCATGCACCATGTAAAGCGTTATTAACCCAGATTGGGAACAAACACAGAGGTTAGAGCACCGTGGTCCGGGCGTCAGGTGACCGCAACATAACGGCCACAAAGCGTGGCGCGGGCACAGGATCCACAAACATGGCGGGGTCACACCCAAAACACGATTGTTATACTCAAAATAGCTTTGAAACTGTAGAAATAATTATGCATTTGGTTTAGAGATTGTATGTGAACGTTGATTGGAATAAATTATTGCTAATAAAATACGTTAACATTTGCAAATGTAAAACAGATTCAGCTTGTATTCTTCTTACAGACAGATAAGATAGTTTGGATTAATACTTATGTGCAATAGAAAAATAAAGACATTAAATTAAAGGGTTTAAAAAATAAAAAGGTAACTTTTAGGTATGTCCAAACCGGACCTTGATCAAGAACTATTAAAAAGACAAAACTATTAATGTTGCTATATATATATATATTTGTTTTATTATAGATATTTATTATTATTGTTACCCTTCTATGACACAACCATTTTACAGCTGCTTTAATCGACATAATTTAATTTTTAATTCATCATTTAATTTTGTATGATTATTATTATATAATTTATTACATATTTTAATACTTTATTTTTGACATTCTATTTTTTTCGTTATCTAAACTTTTTTTTTTTCATAATATGGTATTGAAATTTATTATTATTTATTTATTATCATTATATTACAGCTGCGTCCTAGTAGTTTAATTGAATACTGAAAGATTGTTTTTTTGCTTTCTTGGATTCTTAGCCTACATTCCTCTCCATTCCATGAAATAGAAACAGTAGATACGGCTACTTTAAAAATTGTTAAATTTGTGTACCTATATTTTTTTATTTATTTATTTAAAGTCGCCCTAACTACAAAGGTTATTAGCGTACTACCTATAATTTATTTTATATAACAAATACACTTTTGTAACTTTGGACGTAATCGAGCTCCGTTTGGTATAATGGTGGCAATAAAATAATATAAAACTCCAACAAAGGTTAATCAATATTAATAAGAGTGTGTAAATCGTACATAGTCTAAATATATATAACTTAAAGGTGACATAGTGATCTATTAAGGCACAGACCAAACCACTGGACCGATCTGTCCAGGCTGAAATTTGGCATGCAGGTAGTTATTATGGCGTAGGCATCCGCTAAGAAAGGATTTTGATAAATTCTACCCCCAAGGGGATAAAATAGGGAATAAAAGTTTGTATAATAAAAAAATAACTATTCCACGCGGATGAAGTCGCGAGCACACAGCTAGTAATATATATATTCAGACAAGTAATACTAGTCGCAAATTTTGCCAAGAGAGCATTGAGCTCTTGACTTCCTGAGAAGCCAGTCGAATGCTAATTAAACTAAGCCCCAAGTTTGGTGTCCGTGGTCAGAGCCCACGACCACTATCCCATCGCCTCGCCAAAACTCGTACCCCTTATGGACACCGGAACTAACTTCCTAACTGCTTTGAAGAATCAACCGTCCTTGTATAACTTAGTACATCGCTTTATGTGTAGGTATGGTATTATTTGTTATGGCATGTGTAAACCTATTATACAAAATTGGAGGTAGGTAGGTAATCGATTAGACATCAAAATAACAAAGTTAAATAGACTATTCATATTATCTTCATGGACTAAAAGGGAATTGAGAGTAAGATTTATTTTATCTAATTAACTTAAGAAATAATCGATTCTAATTTTAAGTTACATATGTATTGTTTTTATTTAAGCATTATTATTGTTTTTATTTGACAGACTCCGTAGACTAGTGGTTGCGTCTTTGGCGTTGTATCCGGAGGTCGTGGGTGCGATTCCCACCCATGGCAACAAAATATTAGTAGGTACGCTTTTTCTGTACAGTTTGTCATGGTCTGGGTGTTTATAAAATATAATATGTATTATATCGTTGCTTCTGGTACACATAGTACAAGCCTAGAGCTTAGTTTGTGACCAGAGCAATATGTGTAAATTTACCTACATATAACATATAAAAAAACATATTACATATTATTGCACCTTTACATTTAATGGTACTGTATATATTTTTTTCATATGCAAAAATCTTACCTTTTAGAATATAAGAGAGATAATTATTAATAATCCCTGCTAACCATAAAAGCAAAATATTTGACTATGCATTAATCACTTTATAAGACCGTATTTAAGGGACGTAAGTAAACAATAAAAACTCGACTTAGGTACTTCAAAGATACACACATCTTTTCTTCTTCATCTTTCTTCCGACTTTAAAAGGAGTTTCTTATTCATTACGGCACTAATACCAATTACAAGTAGCAAACTTCTTTGTTTACCATAAAGGCAAAGCGGTTACTTGAATATATCATTATCTTCTTACAAGCCTAAGCCAGCAAAATAATTACATTTACATTGCATCCAACTCCAGTTTTGAAGACACTTTTCTTATTGATAATCTTCTCCGCTGACCTGAAAACCAAGTTCTTGAAATCGTTTAAAACTACACGAAATATATACATTTACTTATTTGCATTGCGCCCAGTTAATGAAAATCAGCGTCCAAATAGTTAAATTAAAAGGAAAAATATTGTACTATGTAGATGATTTAATTAAAACTGCCTAAGCTTTTTAAAAGGAGCGGAAACTCTACAATACCTACTCTACATCATCTATATAAATGCATCCAACCCCAGTTTTGAAGAAAATTTAGATATGTATATCTTATTGTTTATAATATATATGTATATATTAACTAAAACCGCCTAAGCATTAACTATTTTTCAAAATTATTTTTAATTTAGTGCACATCCTGATACAATTAAACTTGGTAATCTTTTCTGACACCCGCAATGGTAAAAGGTTTTTATATGCTAAAATAATCTCATTAATAACAAAAAGTAGCAGAATAGAAACCCACATAAAATAATCAGAAATTTATAGCACTGCTACCAACAGCTATGAAGAGAGTTTCTTATTTATCATGTTGCCCAGCATTCGGATACAATTTCAGATACCAATCTTCTCTACTAACCACAAAGGTACACTTTATCAACACCGCTAATAAAGGCTACCTTGACTCAAAGAATCACACATACGTCCAGTTCCAACTTTAAAGAGAGATTCGTTATCATTATAACGCCCAACATCCGGATACAATTACAATCCGCTTACTGCAAAGGCAAAATGCTTTGGATCGCCCCATTAAGCTTACCAGGAAAGAGCGGAAATACAAATTCTACCTCACCCATATTAAATAATCACACTTCTTTAGCAGCATCCAGTTGCAGCTTTGAAGAGAGTTTCTTATTTATTTTAGTGCCCAGCATCCGGATACAATTACAGGTGGCAATCTTCTCTGCTGACCGCAAAGGCAAAGTGGAATATCTGCACTTAAAGGTAATGGAGAAGCTCTCTCATTATTGCGGAGCTTTGGCCGTGACAATGGGACCGCCGTCCGTCCGGACTCTGCACTTTGAATATCGACTTGCAATGGAGACTCCCATTAGTGAATAGGAAATTACTGCTTAAGAGAAAACTCTTTCTGCGTTTAGTCTATTATTTAGATTTAAAGTTATACACAGTTTATTGATATTTGGTCAGCTTTCGTTTTTCATTAATATAAGTATGTTCGTGAAAAGTTTTGAGGGTTTATATTACTACTGAGCTCGGATAGAAGTAGAGTACTAACGAACTCCATAAAAAAGAGGTAGTATACAGGTAGGTCATGTTTCATTTTTGGTCTGTAGGTTCAACGGTTTTCAGGAGATTAGAACATTTAAAACGCAACCTGGCCTTTTTCATGGTCTTTTTAGGTATACCATGAGGTAGATACATATTTAGTCACATGCCTTGATCAAAAAAAAGAAGAAAAAGCCTAAAAACTACTGTCCTAAAATGTCCTACCTCCTATTTATCCTCGAATCCTAGAGCTGATAAACCTATTATTTTGAGGAGTTACTTAAAGGAATCTATTTTTCCCTGTTTCCACCGATACCATGTTCGCAAATTAGCAGTTTGGTGTCCTCGAATTTTTACATAGAATTACATACCTACTAATTATGACATATAAGAAATAACCATGAACATTTTGGAGATAAATGTGTACATACACTATTCAAGATTTCAGTCAGTACGCTCTAACCAGTGTCGTTAACTATTATATATCTGAAAGCGTATCATCGGCAGTAAGTTGGCACGTAAGCCGCCGAGTGAAGAAGCCCGCACATCCTCAGTGGTTAGAGAGCCGACCGTAATATCAATAAAGCAGGGAGGAAGGGTCATATACACTTGCCTTCACTTTAACTACACGGACTTGTTACTTATCTTAGGTTAAATTGTTTAATTTGAGTTCTAGTTTTATGATAGATAATATACATTTATTTGTACATAAATCGGACTATCTTCTTGCAGGACGTCGCAAATCTCATTATTTCTATAATTTATATCTTAAACCCCAACTTGTTTTGGAACTTAAAAGTATTATGCAACTTTTTGGCATTTAATTTTACCAAATAATATATTTTACTATATAATTATTTTTTTATAGGTATATACTTAAAATAGGTACCTACCTAAGTTTTCAAAATTATTATTATTTCATCAAATTATTTCTTCTAGTTTAAAAAGAGGCCTCAGCCTAAAAAGCGGTCCCAGCCTAAAAAAGCGACCCCAGCCTAGTGGTTTAGTCACTGCACAACTGATAACTAAGTTAAGCAGATGACAAAAAGACCGGACTTAGGATGGGTGACCGTTTCTACAACACTGCGACAAACTCGCCATTTGTTAGGTGTTGCCTACGAATACCATCGGCAAAATGAGGACGGGTTAATCCCTCCGCTGAACCCAGCGGCCGTTTAAACGGTTCTCGGGAGCCAATTTAACACCCGTGATGGTATACCTATATTTATATATGTTTCCTAACTAATGGCTTTATTCATACAAACGTATTGAGTCCTTGAAGAACACTTTAGTTATATAAGGTTTTGTCTCTTTTACGCATATTCATTTTTGTTGCTAATAAAAAGAGACAAAACCTTAGGTTTAAATAATCTTTATTTCCAAAGGAACACATGGATTCACTTAAATAGAAAAATAACATTTTGTTGACAACAGACTAACCAATACTACTATAACAATAATAGGTAAGTACCTAATTCCCAACAAGCGACCCATCCCTCCCACTGGACTATAAGTAACGCATTATTGTTATCAAATTCCTTCTATAACTAAAGTCAAGGATTCAATAAGTTTTTATGAATACCGATATCAGGTTTTATTATACTATAGTAACTCTATAGAAGTAGGTACTAGTTTTATGATAGATCTTTAAAAGATAAACCAAATCAATAAACCTTACATTTGTCTTACATCTTGTTCCCTTTTACCCTATTCCATTTATATTTGTCCTCACAACTGTTTTGTTTGTCTATTTAAATATGTGTCGAAGGTTTTTTCCTTTAAAAAGGGAGATAAAAGCCTGTGCAATGTCAACACGTCGTACAAAAGTAATCTCAACAGTTCTCTCTTGGTTTTCTTTTTCGCTGTTCTGTTAAATTTTCGTCGTCGTTCAACTACTTTCGTAGACCGTTTTCCACCCTCGGTCGGCGAGTGCTTAAGTCTTCGTTGAAAAAGTTAAGTTGTACCTCTATTTAGGTATAAAGTAAATATATTAAGTATTTATCCAGGCTCTGCTGCCGAAAAGGCAACTAAACTAAAACATAATAAATATTCAATTCTAACAAATCATTATATATTCTTTCTTTTCGCAATAGAAACATTAGGTCTTTGGTGTTTTGAATCAAAACATTTCATTGAGAAACTAGGAAAAAAATTGGGAAAAGATTCTAGAGATAGTCGTTCTAAAAACAATTTAAAACAAAAAAAAATCTATAGCAATGCAACGTGGGAATGCAGCAGTGTTCTCGGTACTCTTAATCAAGAAATTTTCGGTGGTAGAGTTTTTAAATAACTTTTTATATTCAACTGTATTCCCTTGTATTATAGATACATTTGGCTTGAAAATTTTTAGCATTCCGTGATCATTGCACATAAAGGATTTCGTTATTTTGACAATATAACGTTACCTTTAAAAGAAACAGAAATGGCCTCGGGGCAATATGTGTGAAATACCCCATATAAAAATAATAGCAAGATTAAGAAAGGCAAGACCCGTAGACAGTCTTAACTACTGGAGGCCGTTTTATTACTGCCTCATCTTCACCAAGGATATACTAAATATATACCAAACAAATGTCGGGCTCGTCGTAGCACTAATATATCACGGAATATCATACGTGTCCCGTGTCCCTTTGCTGATCCGTTTTCTGTGGTGATTTCTGAATTGATAAGACAAGGCTTTAACTTCCGTCATAAAATATAAAATTAATAGATAACGGTTATAGTGATGTCACGTGAATGTCAGCGATACTTTAGCGAGGAACGTTTCTGTAATTTGAATAGACGCCCAATGGGTACTGAAGGGCTTCCCTATTTGCCCGCCTTACTATTTGCATGTGCCTATCTGTGTACCCTTGTCATCTCTGTGTTAACATTACAATGAACCCCTTATTATTCAACGTAAGGAGAATTTTGTTATCCGACACTTATTTAATTCACTTCACTATCTGCATGGAACTTTATACATATTATGTTAGTTAAGCATATATATTAATAACAAAACGGTACAAATTGCTAATTAAAATAATTTATAAGTACTTATATATTTTTATTAACGTTTTCCGCTAAAACATGGTCAAATAATATTGTTATCTATTTTTATAAAGAATTTTATTTATGTAAATTAATCGTTATTTTACCAAGTTAATTTAAGAAGATTAATATTTAACAAGTAATAATATTTTTTCCTTTAAAATTGAGTTTATTTATAGCTTTCCACAAATTTTCCGGTCATTTATTTTAGAAATTGTTTGTACAAATAAATAATTTCATAACGTCTGCATAAAGCTAATTAGCAGGCATCGGTGCGTGAAATTGTCAGGAGCTCTTTGTGTCCCACTCTAAACACTACATCACCTCAATTTAATAAATAACAACTAAACCAAATGCTGAATTCCATTTAACAACTTTGAAAACTCAGCGAAAAGGCCAATTCAATTTGTTATTTGACCGCTAATTGAATTTCCCGGAAATTACATATTTACGCGAAAATGAGAAAATTATTTAACTTCATAATAAATCGCGAAGAAATTTATCTTCGTATAATTAATAGCTAAATGCAAATTCTCAAAAATAACCTGGAAATATCCAATTTAAGTTTAATTTTCAAACCATAAATTCATTTTAGCTTCCCCGGCACGGCGGGATTGAGTCGCTAGCGTCCGTAAAATTGCACTGAACATTTTTATCCCTTTGTACTGTAGTTAGAAAATTTAAGAGGGATCCTGTAGTCTTTGTAATTCGGTTTGATTGTGTCCCGTGTTGCCCGTGGACAACAGCCGTGTTCATTGCGGTCCCGGACAGATACTTTGTAAGGCTTATTATTTTATGCTGCAAAAGAAGACCAAATATTTTGTTATAGGATTAAATCTGGTGAAATATTTTATAAATTATTTAAAACATTCTAATAAACCTACAAAATAAAAGACAATACTTTATTTGATAACTACCTTGCTGTGCTCTACACACAATTGTTTTGTAAAATAAATAGTCTTCTTTAGAAATATCAATAACTAGCTCGCTCAACTTCGTCTGCGTAACTTTAACCGTTTACGCAGCGCACGCGACGAAAGCTCTCAAAAAATAATCCCCGTTTTATTGCAAAAAAAATTATTGATGCTCTGCTCCTATTGGTCTAAGCGTGATGTTATATAGCCTATAGCCTTCCTCGATAAATGGGCTATCCAGTGGGATATCATTAAAAGCTTTTTAATTCGAACCAGTAGTTCCTGAGATTAGCGCGTTTAACCAAACAAACAAACAAAATCTTCAGCCTCATTATTAGTACAGATTAGTTACCTATCTAGATAAAATTATCTGAGATAATATTAGTAAGATTCACCGAGCAGTGAATGAAAAATGTAGTCTAAATCTGAACATGGCTTCTGGATTACTGACAAAGATGTTCAGCTCTGAGTCATGCCCGGCACCAAATATCTGCTCCAACAAAAATCCGAATTATATTTTACTTACGTGAATTAGATTTGAAATTTATTTCTGAAGTGTAAAATTTTACAGTTTTTAACAATTTGGAAAATATTACACACGAGGTTAAAACTATACTAATGACACTGTATTGCAGAATTGCAGAAATTTCCAAGTTCTTCAAGTTCAAGTAATAATAATAAAATTAAGGATATTACACACTTTTTTTTTTAATAATAATATGTAGGACAATCTACACATATTGCTCTGGTCACAAACTAAGCTCTAGGCTTATACAGTGTGTACCAGAAGCAACGATATAATACATATTATATTTTATAAACACCCAGACCAAACTGTACAGAACAAACGCACTAATAGTTTTTTTGCCATGGGTGGGAATCGAACCCACGACCTGCGGATACAACGCCAAAGGCGCAGCCACTTATGTGAACCAAAAACAACGGTATAAATACATATTATTTTTATAAACTCCCAGACCTTTTTTTTCCATAGGTGGTAATCAAACCCACGACCGGATACAATGCCAATGGCACAACCCTAGTCCACGGAGGCCAAAAGTTTATAGTTTTCAAACTACAAAAATTAATTTCATGTTTAAATAAAAAAAAATCCAAAACATAATGAATTCCAAAACAAACATTGCTACACTAATAAAAGAACCAATCACGTAGTATTTTCTCGCAATTTCCATTTCCCATGTGCCCGATTTCACGCGTCACGTGTTTCATAAAAGTTTGTATCGTAATTGACATTTGAATATGAATGTGTCGTTCTGTCGTTGCAAAGCTGGTTGTAGGAAAGGTAATAATCTGCCATTTTTTCCGCATACCTGAACCCGCCTCATCATCTTCTCATCCTTGCTAACTGTTGCTAATTATTCCATGTGAAGCGCAATAAACTATTTCTAGTTATGTAATTACTAATTTACTTATATTATATTACATTTAAAACATTACAAAAATAAATAAATAAACCTAGAAAAACAAAATAAACTGCCTAAACTAACTCTAAATTAATGAAAAATAATCAACGAGTAAATAAATATAATTAACGAGTCAAATATAAATTACAAAATAAATTTCTCAACGATTTTATAATAAGGAATCTAATTGACGGTAATCCCCTAAAAAACCTTTATACCAAAATCAAAAAAAAAAAAAACTGGATCCGATCCAGATTTTTGGGAAAAGTTGTTCGATTTAATCAGTAGAGCATCATATTAGCCCAAAGTATAACCTTCGAAACTCACCATGACTATTATATTAAAAAAAACTTTTCCATACAAATTGGTAATCTAGAGAAGCCATTTTTTTTATTTTATTTGCGGTTACAAATAAGTAGTTTGCTACAAAATATGTTTTGTGTTCCATTAATATTGTCTGCTATTATTTATGGACTTTTGTAGGTCTACTTACCAAAAATAAAGTTAAGTATACCTAGTGGCATGTGGTAGATACAATTTCAAAAACAACAAATGGATTTCAGTAAAATGTATTTAAAGGTGCTCTACACAGTAAATTTATCAAGCAATAATTGCTTGACAACAGCAATCGATCAATATGGAGGAATCTAAAGCAATTTTAGTAAAATACAGCTATTGTTTCACTATATTGCTTTTAATTGCTCTGCATTATTCAATATTGCTCAGAGTTACCGATTTGAATTTGCAAATATCCAGTCGGTTTCGAAATTTTAGTCAATTTTCTATCCCTATACTGTTGAACTAAATAGCTAGTTTATAAATGTGTTGACTAGTTGCTCTATATTGATCCATGTTACTCCACGTTCCTCAAAACGATGTGTCGCTACATGGAGCAAGATCGCTGTTATTTTGTATTGCAGGAAATTTCATTCATAATATTGCTTAGATTGAGCAATTTCAGTTGCCCGTGTACTACTCTAATGTAAATCGCACTTGTACACATTTTATATTTAGTTACTAACTATAATTAACGAGTTAAATATAAATTACTAAATAAATTTCTCGTCACCGATTTTAAAATAAGAGGCAACTAATTGACAGTATCAAGTTTTCTAAACAAATCGGAAATTTGACCGGCTTTTCCTATTTTCCGTCCATGTTTAATCAAGTGTTTTCTCCGGTAAAATAAGAAAATGACACCCCAAAGTGTATTATTAAATGACATTATGTTCGTACTAAAATAGATGGGTTACCGTGAACATGTAGGTGACTCTCCCTTTATTAGCTACCTACATACACATTTTATTTTTATCTTCATTCCTGAATGTTATTTAATTAATATCGTGTTATTTATTTAACTCATAATTCTTAGAAATTTTGCCAAGACTTCACCGCCTCCGTGGTCAAATATTGGCGGATTCAGGGGGCTGGTATGAGTACGATTTTCTGTCCGATTTCTTTAGCACTAAGTATTTACACACTTATAAGATGTATTTACATATCCTTCTAGTACACATAAAATACGCTATTTTGAAAGCGCCTATATACCTACTTTGTGGCTAGAACAATATAGGTAATGTTATTATATATATTATATATATATATATGTACCTAAATGTGTATTACTCTGAGGGGATAGTAGAGCTTACATCTACTCTATATGCACTTACTAATGTTCAATCTTTAAATATGGATCTATGCCATTTATAAACTATAACACCTAATGTAACCTACACACTTCCCAGAAAATTCACTTTTATCATCAGAAAACGAAACGTGCCGTGAAAAAAAAAACGAAATTCGTTCGTCGCATTACCTTCCCCCTCACTTCGAAATACCTTATTCATTCGGATATTCAAAATTTGACAGTAGTAGGCGAGCTATTTCAATGACAAAAAATCTAAAAGGAAATTTTCTACCGGCAATAACTTTGAAGGGAGAAAATCGCGTTTCGATCGAAAAGAGGGCAAATCTTTTATATAATACGAGATTGTCATTGCGATTATTACAGGCAAATAGAATACGCCGCCGGATCGTAAGTGGGTTATCCGTGAGCTTCCTTCGCCGGGCTGGTTTATTGTATGACGGCAACGCAAAATCCTATTTAGGCTTGTCATTTTGAATTTAAAAAGATGAAATTTCATTTTACGCCTTATTAGAAGTAATTTGTAACTAATTGGTTAGCGTTAGCATTGTGAGATTTGTATAACGGCATGTTATTTTATATGTGGGAGGAAGATCTCTATAACTTCGCAAGGGCCAACCGTTTCGTTACCATATGTCCAAACTGCAAAACCGTCAAATGACCTAGACAGTTTTCGGTTTTGGTGCTGTGCGTTCAGCGGTTTACAGACGACTACTGTGTCCAGATGGTCTCCTTTAAGGGTTACAAAATTAATGGGAAAGCTTAATTTGACGATAACGCAGCAAGGATATTAAAGTAGACACCTAATGCAAATTCGGTTTTGACGCCGCCCATTTCGTAATCACATAAATTAATTGACATAGTGGGAGCGATAAGTGTTGCAATCAACTAATTTTATGAACTGTGTATGTCTGCTCAACACTAATTAAATACAAACTCACAAGCCGTGCTCCAATCAATAAATAATAATAATATTTACTCCTGAAAAAAGTTAGTCAAATATAATTAAAAACAATGTAGTAGGAGTAGCTAATTAATAGTAGAGAATAGTAGAAGTAGCAATTAAACCTTCAAATCTTATTGAAACAGTTATATTAGTTCAGCACTCAAAATCGGTGTGACATATATATCCGAAACCTCGGGCCCTCGCCAAACAACTCGGTTCATTACTTTGCAAAACACACAATCAATATTCAATTATCTCTAAATAAACAGAGTACCTTAGTTTTACTATAATTCATTTATTTAAATCTTTATTTTATAAAGAAAGGTACTCAACCACTGAGCCAACCAGGTCCTAGTCACCCCTCACAATTGTTTTTATTGCTTGTTATCCCTCTATATGCTTTGCTTCTAATTACTCATTAGAGCGAACATACTTATAATCTAATATATATATATATAAATATACACTACTTAAATGTATTTTATATTATACTATATAATTAAATAACTTAATATCTATGTATAGTCATAAATAGTTAAACAGACCCAAAATTTTGGAAGACACTGACTCCTGAAATACAGTTCTCAACTAGTTTGGGAGCCAGGGTATCACTAGTTCTAGGTAACTAATATAGTTTAATAAGGCAATTGTTACTTATCCATAAATTGTGATTTTTTGGTCAATAAAGTTATTATTATTATAATACTACAAAGTACGAGTATACATAATTTGCAAGAAAATGAAAATAAGTTGTAAGTGAAAAGAAAATGGTTTTCGGAAGACTATTGAATCGCTTTCTTATTCAGTTAGTAGTCTCCTTTCAGGATGCGGTTATGAAGCGGCAACAACAGCAAAACTAATTGCAAATTCGTCTTTATTGCCGCCTGTTTCATAACCGCATCAATTAGCCGACATAGTAGGAGCGATCAATTTTATTGAACAACAATGTATTGATCGACCCCATTCATGGGTTTTGTGAATCTGCTTACCATCGGGTAGATACAAGGTCACATGCCGTGCTCTAATACAAAAAGGGATGATGAAAGTAGAATAAAAAAAGAAAAATTAATACTTTCCGGTACAAAATTTTACAGATAAATTTGAAGGAAGTTTATGGAATTCGGCATCGTCTGTAGTAGGTATTACAGCATTAGGCTCAAAGTAAGTTTGTTCATTACGGCTGTGAACAATAGAGTAGGCCCGACGGCGGCAGAGGAAACGTGTGCCGACGCAGTGACAATGGCGGCCTTATCATGCCGGAACGCGCCGAGCCTCAGCGATCCGCAACTTGACTCCCCGCTCCCTCGGAGCCAACTTGACGTATGAGAACTGAATAAATGGGAAAAGTTTTAGCGTTGTTATGGGAGAACGAACAATTGGTCAGCTGTTGAGTGAGAGCTCGAATGTGCGTTAATAATGATCCTAACACTTAAGATATCATCATATGTGTTTGTAACATTTAGGGGTCAGTTATTAACTACTTCTTCTTTCTATATACGGGATTCGTTTCTACCACACATAGAGGCAAAAACCGTGTAGTAAACTAAACATGTTACGGTTTTAAGGGCGTTGATTTTTTGTCTCTTTTCAGGGTGCTGTTACGGAACGGACAGATTATTCGACGATAAAGCAGAAAGGGTAAGAATTAAAGTAGACTAGTTTGTAATGAAAATTAAAATGCATGTTTTTTTTTTAATCTGTCATTTTTCTATATTTACAATAAAAATCAATTACCGTGTGTTAGTATGCCATATAAAAAGCTACACCTACTTCAGTAGCAAACCGCGGCCCAAGGGGCCCCGGGACTATTTATTTTTATTTTTATCTGTTTTCTGAAAGATATTAAAATGCTTTATGTAAGTAACACTAATGTCCGGATTAATAGTGGTTACTTTGTCGTTGCCATGAAATAAATATTTTTGACATTGATTTTGCTTAGCCTGGGCATTGCTTAGAACTGTCAAAATTTTGTTGTTGCGTATGCAGTTCGACAGTGTGAAGCATCGGGTAAGCATTAGCAATTGCTTTGCAACGACAATTAATCCGACTCTTAGCGTTCACCAAAATCGACCAACATAATCAAATGATATCATTTTTTATTTACTTAATTACCAGCCACGACGAATTACACGCGAAAGAACACGCACACAAACTTCCAAGTTTCGGGCAACGATGGCTGGTAAATAAATATTAGCTTACATATTATCTGCCAGAAGTAAGCTTTTCCCTTATTATCAAAACAGATTGTCGCCGGTTGTCAGGCCGACGAGGTCTTTGCCTAATTAATTTATTACCCCACCATTTCTTAATTAAAATTTTGGGAATTCTTTCGAATTATAACTTTTTCATGAAGTCGTTATATTTTGTAAGAAAATATTTTTATGTAAAAGACAACATAGATATATAATTATTTAGTGCTCTTTGTAATGTTAATCTAAAAACATATATTAATTTTATTTATAAATCCTAAATATAAAATAAATATTTGATCCAAATCGCTGTCTATCGGCATGGTGCTCAGAGAGCACCCTTCTGAATGATACTGATTTTCTGAGCAAAAAAGCTGCCAGCTCTATTGTCACCAGAGATGTCTACATACATTATAGCAGGGAATGTAAAACTGTTTAAAGATATGTAAGATTCTATGTATATGTTTAATATAAGAGTCTTTCCAAACACCGTGACAAACTGACCACTTGGTTGGTGTAGACTCGGAATACCGTCGGCTACAACGAGGTGGGAATAAAACTCCACCGCTGTAGCCTGAGGCCGTCTAGGCGGTCTAGGACGCTGTATGCCTATACACCCGGGATTGTAATTTTCTTATTCAAAATATAACAGATTTATAAATAATACAGGGTTATATTGTATTGTTAATCTAAATACATGATTGTGAAATATTTTAGAGTAAGTACACAGCGGAGGGGTTTTATAAATGTACTTCTTACTTGAAGAACGAATTTTATACAGGGTGAATTTGAAATGTTGTACTTTGGGCTAAATGAGGCTCTACTGATCAAATCGAACAACTCTTCCCATGGAATCATGTATCGCAAATGAAAAAAAAAGCTTGGGGGACCATACTAATGGTCATTTTAACTTTACTAGTCCGTATGGAGAAGTAATTTCATTTACGACACTTCAGAAAAGTTATTCTATTTGTTCAGTAGAACCTCATACTAGCCCGTATCACAAATATATACCTTGTGGCTTTGAAGTATCACATTTCAAAGCCACAAGGTATATACAATAATTTATTGTATTTTTTTACCTGTAGATAAACAATTTGCACCCTAATATTGTCAAAGTAGAATAAGGGGCTTAGCATAACCACCGATATAATTCGACAGTCGATAAAATGAAGTTTGTGAATGAATATTTATTCATAAAATCGATATGTATTAATTTTGTTGATTTATCGAGCCAATCGATGCTGTTGTGCTAAGGCCCTCAGTATTTATATTTCGTAATTAGATGTAGAAAGAAGAGAGCGAGAGGACAATAAAGAAGATTCTATGAAGCCTAGCAACCCTCACATGATTCAGGCTTCGGGACAATGTAACCGTACACATAGAGTGGTTCGTTGTCGACGAAACCTGCAAAATGTGGGGTTATTCTTCTTAATTGCAAACAAGATCGAGAATTTCAGAAGAACGCTTTTTAATTTAAGAATTTTACCGATATGTTATTTATTATATGAACAGATAATAGAGTATAGACTTATACATATTTAAAAAATGCGTGTTGTTTTATGTTTTTACCTTATTATAATTATAATAATTAATCTAACATTAAATAATTAAAACAAAAATTAATAAATTAAAAAATAAATATAATATACATCTTCGAGGGAGTCGGTTGCCGCCTCTAGAGTTCCGAGAACGCTCTCTGCATTGCCCCTCTGGACTTCCAATGCTTGCGTTGCACAAAGTAGACCCTGGACTCCTAGTTGCCGGATAAGTTGGACAAAAGTTTTCCTAATTTGTTTCCAAAAACCTTTGCCTCCGGCGACCAAGGGTCATGGTCTCTACAGCGAACGCCAAAAGCTCGAACTGGTAATTGAGGGGCTGGCATTTGGCCTTTTTAGCATTTTCAGCACTAATAGCGGCGGCGCCGGCTCCCACGGAAGTACCCTGTAAATGACTTGAGGCGAATGTGTCACTACACGTTGCGTCCCAGATGAGAGCCCGTCCTCGGCACCACGGTAATAGGGTCATACCGTCAGGTCTTATGTTATTGTCGTGACATAGGCCAGAATACTAACGGATGCTAGGGCCTTCATAATAATATTATGTATGGCTCTAGGTCTCGACCAGCGACCAGCACTGTAACGACATGATAATCCATGGTGGCCATCGACCTCTCGTCCGCACTTACAAATATGCCATTGGCATACCTTTGCCCCGATACGGAGTGCTATTGCGATTCTTGAAGATGCTGGATCTAATAGTGTGTTTAGGTGAGGTAATGGATAGGCATCAAGCCATGCTCCTGATTCTGGTTCCAATGCTGCTAAAATTCTTGCTTTATCCATTTGAGAACCGGAGCCACGGAGTGCTTGGACGTTTTTGTTTTTTAATGGGAGGTCCCATGAGCTTTGTGTAGGAAGTGATGTAGGTAGATCCATCTGATCAGACGTTGTCTTCCAACATTCCACGGTATCTGCCAGATGGCTGACCTCGAAGCCCCCAAGGGAAGGCGTAAAGATTCTACCCACAAGGTATAGCTAGCATAAACAGATGTTAGGAATGCCGGAAGTGCAATGTTTGATGTGCGATGAATGCCGATACCTCCAGATTTTATTGGTAAAGCGGCCTGTTGCCAGGATGAAGGATTAAGTGAAATTTTTCATTGAGCAATAATTCTTTGGAAACATAATTGGTGATCGGAATTAAACACGAAATACATTAGCTATATAGGTACAGTATATTACACTTCACAAATAATAGTTATTAAACACACAAAAAGAATAACACGAAATAGGTAGAAGTTTATAGTTATAGAAGGTTCAGAAGGAGTGAAAGAATAGCAACAGGATTGAGCGTATGATAGATAGAAGTCGAGATGAATGAAGCACGAAATAATACAGCGAGGTAAAGCGATTGTGAGTTACAAGGTGAGGTAGCGTGCGCTCCGCGTCGTAGTTGTTTACTGACTGGTTCTCGGCGCCGGCGCACGAGAACAATGAGACGGTGTAATGAGTTCGCATTCGCATTGTCCTACCCGTCATATTAATGCCGTCCGTGATTTAATATTGTGCGTCGCATGGCGCCACATAACTCCCCCCTAGAGGCCGTGTCTACGGTCGAATCAGAAGTCTGTCAGGATATCGTAGTACTCGTCCTGACCGTGTCTTTCGTATTGCCGTGTCAGGTGTTTGTGATGGTTCTCCAGGGGTGTCTGTTAGAGTGTAGGCGGGTTTGAGTCGATCAATAGAAACCGAAACTTCTTTATCTTTAACAAGGAGCTTAAAGACTTTCTCCCCTCTTTTTATGACCTTCCAGGGTCCGGTGTAGGCTGACTGAAGAGGTCCTTGTGGCACGTCTTGTCTGAGGAAGACATGTTCTGACGTGGCTAGATCTTTAAATTTGAAAATAGATGTAGTCCCATGACGGGATGCTGGCTGAGGATGCAGTTTGGACGTGCACGTACGAAGTCGCGACATGAAGTCCGTAAAGACTGGAGTGCATTCTGAACTAGGGTGAAACATTTCACCTGGTAGCCTTAATGGTTCTCCATATACCAACTCAGCTGAGGACGCATATAGGTCTTCTTTGTAGGCACTTCTTATACCTAGCATGACCAGTGGCAATATTTCGGTCCAGTTTGTTGTAGCGTGACAGGTAATGGCTGCTTTGAGTTGTCTATGGAAGCGTTCGATTAATCCATTAGCTTGTGGGTGGTAAGCTGTGGTACTTCTGTGTTGGGATCCCGTAAGCTGAGTCAGACAGCGAAAAAGTGCATACTCAAATTGTCGGCCACGATCGGTGACTATGGTTTCTGGGCATCCGAATCGAGAGATCCATCCTGAGAGCAAACCTTTGGCGATGGTCTCTGCTGTGATATCCTGCAGTGGTATAACCTCTGGCCATCGCGTAAAGCGGTCAATGGCGGTGAGACAATATTTGTAACCTTGAGAGATCGGTAGAGGTCCGATATGGTCAATATGTATGTGAGCGAATCTGCTGGTGGGTAATTTAAAGGTGCCCAATGGTGATGTCACGTGACGAGTGATTTTGGAACGTTGGCATGGGAGGCAAGTTTGGGCCCATTCCCGGCAGTCTTTTCGTACTCCTGGCCAAACGAAGCGCTGAGCTACGAGGGTCGCTGTTGCTTTTGCGCCAGGATGACTGAGTGAATGGAGGTTGTCGAAAACTTGCTTTCTCATGGTAGGGGTGACGTAAGGTCTGGGGGGAGATGTGCTTGTGTCGCAGTATAAGTAAGCATGGAATCCGGGAAGTTTAATTTTTTGCAATTGCAATGACGTCTTGGAATGCAGAAGTTGCTGGAGTTCAGGATCGCTTGATTGTTGCTTCGCTAAGACCGAAAGATCAATCGGTGCCGTTAGCTCGGCGACTCTAGACAGTGTATCAGCCACGACGTTATCTTTGCCAGATATATGTTGCAAGTCGGTGGTGAATTGGGATATGAAATCCAAGTGTCGGTATTGCCTAGGAGAACAGTTATATTTGCGAGTATGGAAGGCAAAGGTAATTGGCTTGTGGTCGGTGAATATTGTGAAGTCCCTGGCTTCTAACATGTGGCAAAAGTATTGAATAGCCTCGTATATCGCAAGGAGCTCCCGATCATATGGTAAGTATTTTTGTTGAGCTGGACTCAATTTGCGCGAGAAAAAAGCAAGCGGTTGCCATCGACTATTTGAGTGCTGCTGTAACACCGCGCCTATTGCAGTGTCTGAAGCGTCCGCTACTACTGCCGTTCGGGCGTTGCAATCTGGGTATGCGAGAAGGGTGGCTCGGCATAGACTGTCTTTGCATTGCTGGAATGCTTGAGTAGTCTCTGGTGTCCAGATGACAGGATGAGTACCTTTCACAGAACCCATTAGCAATGTGTTCAAAGGGCGTTGAATGCTTGCGGCACCGGGTAGGAAACGCCGGTAAAAGTTGATCATACCTAGGAATCTCCGTAGTTCTTTGACTGTTTTTGGTGCAGGGAAGTCTTTGATGGCTTCGACCTTGCTGCTCAGTGGTCGTGAGAGATACGGTATCCTAGAAATGAAACCTCTGATGCCCCGAAGACGCATTTGTCGATATTGATAAGAACGCCGTAGTTCTTCAGCCGTTCGAAAAGTTCACGAAGGTGGTTTTGGTGAGTTTGCTCATCTGGTGAAAATATTAAACAATCGTCAAGATAAGCAAAACAGAAGTCAAGGCCACGGGTCACTTCGTCTACAAATCTTTGGAAGGTTTGACCTGCGTTTCGAAGACCGAAGGTCATGTACGGAAATTCGTACAGACCGAAAGGAGTGGTTATGGCGGTTTTTGTTATATCTGATGGCGAAACAGGAATTTGGTTGTATGCTTTTACTAAGTCGATTGTTGAAAATACCTTACATCCAGCAATGCTGTGTGCAAAGTCGTGAATGTGACGTATAGGGTATCGGTCGGGTATGGTACGAGCATTGAGCGCTCTGTAGTCGCCGCATGGATGCCAGCCATCTTTTTTTGGAGCTATATGGAGTGGGGATGCCCACGAGCTTTCGGAAGGCCTTGCCACGCCGGTTTTCAACATTTGGTCGAACTCGTGCTTGGCGATTTTAAGCTTGTCGGGTGCTAAGCGACGTGGTGTACAGGCGACTGGTGGACCTGGAGTTGTCCGAATATTGTTCATCATATCCGGACAACTCCAGGTCCGTGTTGTGCTTTGGAGTATCATTAGAACCAGCGGCTCGAGTAATTTCTGGGTACTCACGGAGCAAATGATGGTACTTTGAAAAAAAAAATATATATACAAATGACCTTGACGGATGATATGGTGCTGGTGCAGGTGGCGGGAGTGGCAAAAGTAGACTTAGTGTTGTCGTATTGCCTACGAGGCGGTGGTGTCGGCAGTCTACGATTAGGTTAAAATGGGAGAGAAAGTCGACACCGATGATAGCTTTGGTTACGTCTGCAACCACAAAGCGCCAACAGTAGTCTCGGCGAAGTCCTAGGTTGAGCTGAAGATGTACGTATCCGTATGTATTTATAATAGAACCATTAGCTGCAAACAGTTCGTAGTTGGTCCTTGGGCGACGTTGGTGAAGTGCAGTGCGAGGAAAGACACAGAGATCGCTTCCAGTATCTACGAGAAACTGTATCTTTGAGCTGCGATCTGTCACGAAGAATCGGCCCGAAGGTGATGGGAGTCGGCAGTCAGAAGTCGTGGCTACGGACTTCTTTTGGAAGTTACATGGTTCTTCGCATTTTCTTGGGGAATTGCCAAAAGTAGTGTGCTACCAGCACGATCACGTATCAACAGGCTCATTACTCTTACTGGGTTTTGAATGTGTACGCGTGGAAGGCCTGCGATGTGGCCGGCTGGGTGATAATGGCCGGTTCAAGTGTGCTGATAGTGTAGCAATTTGTTTTTGTAACTCTTCTACTCGGCACGTCATTCTTGCCGAAAGCGCGGCGTCGTCGAATGGTGTTGTGGAAACGCGCACCATATGCAATGACGCGGGTAAAGTAAGAACGTGGTGTTGCATTTTCACTTGACGAATTCACTGAACGGGGTCACCAGTTTGGAAGCATAATTGGTGATCGGAATTAAACACGAAATACAATAGTTATATAGGTACAGTATATTACACTTCACAAATAATAGTTATTAAACACACAAAAAGATTAACACGAAATAGGTAGAAGTTTATAGTTATAGAAAGTTCAGAAGGAGTGAAAGAATAGCAACAGGATTGAGCGTATGATAGATAGAAGTCGAGATGAATGAAGCACGAAAGAATACAGAGAGGTAAAGCGATTGTGAGTTACAAGGTGAGGTAGCGTGCGCTCCGCGTCGTAGTTGTTTACTGACTGGTTCTCGGCGCCGGCGCACGAGAATAATGAGACGGTGTAATGAGTTCGCATTCGCATTGTCCTACCCGTCATATTAATGCCGTCCGTGATTTAATATTGTGCGTCGCATGACGCCACAATTCTATGCTACTTTTTGTTGCATTATCCATATATTTAAGAACCCTTCCGTAAATATAAGTTAGAATCTGCAGATTGGGCAAAATTTTCCCAAGTTACAGAACAGAAAGGTAATTTGTTAGATATAGTAAATGATAATAACTATTTGTCTATTTATGATGAATATGTAAAATCTTTAATTTCTGCAGCGGATGAATGTATACCTAAAAAGGTAAATAGAAGCCTAAGAGTGTTGTCCCCCCCCCTGGTGGGATTCACAGTGTACAAAAATGGTCAAGTGCCGCAGGGATGCAGAAAGATTATATAACTCAGCGATGACTCTTTCCAATTTTATTAATTATAAGAAAATAGCTGCTCAAACTAGAACACTTTTATCCTATAAAAAAAAAGCTGGCTGGTTTAAATTCTGTGAGAATCTTTCTCCTCAATTTCCTTCATCCTTTATTTGGAGACATATCAAAAAGTTTCGTGGAGCCATGTCCTCAAACAACACCTCATCCTTTAATGACCCATCAGGGTGGTTACAAAGTTTTTCTGAATCCATGGCCCCTCCCCTGGACCCCCTCCTTGATAATTTACCCCCACTATCTGCCCTCCTTAATAGCCAAGATCCTATGAACGAACCCTTCAAGAGGACTGAATTTGACTGCGTTCTTAGCAAGCTCAATGACTCCTCTCCGGGTTTTGATAGTATCCCTTATTCTTTTATATGTAAATCTAGTTTAAACTTTTAAAATATCCTTCTTCAAATAATAAATAAAACATTTTCCAATGGTATTGCTCCTGAACCTTGGAAAAATCAAATCATAATTCCCATATTAAAACCTAATAAAGATCCCTCTCTCCCTACTTCCTATAGACCTATTGCTCTTTCTCCAGTTATATGTAAAATCCTGGAACATCTGGTTAAAAACCGCTTAGAGTGGATAATAGAAAATAGAGGCATTATTCCTAAAACCCAGTTTGGTTTCCGAAAAGGTAAGGGTACAACAGACAGCCTTGGAGTTTTGTCCACTGATATTGAAGTTGCATTCTCAAATAATAAATCAGTTGTAGGGGTTTTTCTCGATATAAGTTCTGCTTATGATAGTGTCCTTCTTCCCCTGCTCAGGCAGAAATTGCTTAAGCTGAGCATCCCGGTGAGGATTGTTCAGGTCATAGTAAACTTACTACCCGTACTATTAATATAAGATATCATGACTACCATCTTCCTTCTCAAACAATTTGGAGGGGCCTTCCACAGGGATCTGTCCTAAGCCCTCTCCTCTACAATATCTACACTTCTGATCTAGATTTATCTGTCACATCTTTCTGTAATATTCTCCAATATGCAGATGATCTGGCTCTCTACATATCAGTGGATAACATTCTGGATTCTCAGGCTCCTTTGAATAGTGCTCTGTATTATTTGAACAACTGGCTTGATTCCCATGGATTATTGCTATCCCCATCTAAATGTGCTTCAGTTATTTTTTCTAGAAAATACAAAATCCCTACCCTCAATATTAAAATTAATGAACATCTCATCCCTCAACTTCAATCATTCAAATTTCTGGGTGCCATTTTGGACTCAAGAATGACAGGTATTCCTCACTTTGAATACATTGCAGACAAGTGTGAGAGATCTCTTAATATTCTTCGGTGCTTGTCTGGGGCATGGTGGGGGTCTCACCCATACTGCCAGAAACTTCTGTACAACGCCATTATTAGAAGTAATTTGGACTATGCTTCCTTTCTTTTAACTCCCTGTAATAAAGCTGCATTAAATAAAATAAACAAAATACAATACAAAAGCCTACGCGTCATTCTTGGTGCCATGAGGTCATCACCTATTGTGGCCCTACAAAATGAATGTGCTGAGCCTCCTCTGTCTGTCAGAAGACAGTACCTCTCTGACCGTTATCTATATAAAATAGCCTCTACCCCTTCCCATCCCCTAACATCAAAATTGGAAGCTCTATATAACCTCTCTGAATCTGCTTATTGGAAAAATAAGGATCTGCCATGCCTACTGGTTAGCTATATAAAACTGCGTAAGCTTGATCTACCTATATATACCACTCCATACTTTCCTTCCTTTGACATCCCATATGACTCATTGCTCTACCGTCCAAAAATAGTTCATCTTGATATTGACAAAAAATCACTTAGGGCGGATAGCATATTTAATAGAGAAGTTAAAAAACATTGGTCTGATAGACTGTCAATTTTTTGCGATGCCTCAAAATATGATTCCGAAACCTGTGTTGGGTCCGCAGTGTGGATACCTAAATATTCTATTATATTAAACTTTAGAAGTCCTTCTCTGTCTTCAATATACACTGGGGAATCCCTTGCCATATATGAAGCTGTTTCTTATGTATACTCTCATAAAATCAATAATATTCTCAGATTCCCAAACTTGTTTAAAGGCCTTATCAAACTATTCCTCAAATAATCCTCACCCTATTACCCTTAAAATCAGACACCTTCTCCTCCAATGTAATAACTCTGGCTATGATGTCATTTTGGCTTGGATTCCAAGCCATTGTGGCATAGAAGGGAATGAGATTGTTGATGGACTGGCTAAGGAAGCAACAGTCACTGGATTGATGGGCAACTTTGCCATATACACACAGGATCTGAATCCCTTAGCTAAATCAGATCTCGCTTCGCTGTGGGAGACATCCTGGAATAAAGATCTAGAAAAAGCCAAATTCTATAGAAGAATTCAACCAAATATAAACTTAAAACCTTGGTTTTTTACTTTTAACAATTTTAGTAAACAAATTACTTCTACAATTTGTCGACTTAGGCTGGGGCACAACAGCTCCCCAGTCCATCTTAACAAAATTAAAGTTCGTGAAAGCGCTCTATGTGATTGTGGCTCTGAGTTGGGAACCCTTGAACATATATTTTTTAACTGTCCAATACATACTTGCTCATTGATGTACCCCTCCCCACAAACCTAAATACTCTACTGACATTGTCTAGCTATTCTGGCCTATGTGCCTTAGCTAAATACATAAAGAAGTTTAAATTAAAACTATAAGAGTTCTATTATTGATAAATCCTACCCAAGGGCCTCCGGTGACAGTCGGAGATGCTAACCATAAATATATTAAAAAATACTGCTGTTTGCCCCACCATTTCTTTGGAAAGAGTGAGGTACAATAGATTCATTGGTTCTCAAAATTTGGTTGACATCTCTGACTTGATATGATGAGGGTATAAAATAGTGTTTTAAACTCTGTATATATATTTTTGTTCTAAATTCCTAATTCTTTCTTTTTCAGATGTCTGTGTCGTCCTGTGTTCGTTAACTTTTGGCCCTTATGACTTCAATCCTAATTTGTGCTGTACCCCCTCTTAATCGTAACATATTATCAATTTTATGTATTGTCTCGTCTTATACTAATACAGTTTTTCTAAAATAGAAGACTAATCTAATGTAACTTATCATAATCTAACTATTTTAACTCCTTAGTGATAGTGCCTGTTTCATAACTAGACACTGGCAAAATTCGCGAAAAGCGAGAGGCCATACAAACAAGAAATTGAATTGAATTATATTTAAGAATATCAGTATGAAACCAAAAAGGACAGCAACGAAAAAAATAAAGTAATCTGGGAATACAGAAACCAAATCTTAAGAGAAATAGTGCGACATTTGGGGAAATATTCTTTAATTTCTTTGTAAAATAAAGAAACTTATCTCTCTTTTTTTTCGATCGGAAATCATGATCAATGAGAGGTGACCCAGGTAAAATGAGATTACTATTTCAAACTATTATTAATCCAGGGGTAATAGAGTTAAGAATTTCTTGTTTTCAACATTCTGAAATTGAGGGACTAAAATATAATTCACATTTAGAGAAATTGAGGTTTAATCCAATGGTTTGAAAGTTTAGAATAAGTCATTTTAGATCGTCAATTACATTTATACAATTTCCGGCTAATAATCCATCGTCAAGAAACCATAAATTTAAATCGCTTTTCAAATTTGTGAGGAATTGCAATGCTAAAAATTGCAGGACCAAGGGTCCCGTTAGCATTCCACCGCAGACTCTATTATATGTTCACCATAAAATAGATAAGAAGGAGAAGCATAGCATTGTTTTAAATAGTTAAAAGTAATAATATAAAATAGAGTAAATATTTCGTTGATTTTTCCTTTGATTAGATCGTAAAGGCGCCAAATTGCGTCTAGTAAATTATGACCTGCAACACCGTTTGATTTACAAATTAAGTCTTTTAAGTGTTGAGGCAAAATTCCGTCTATTCCAGCAACTGAGCCGCAGGGGAAGGAGAGAATGCAGTCACGTACTAGTTTTAAAGGGATGGGTGGAATATCTTGTGTATAGTCATTATCTAAAATTGACTGGAATGTGGCTGCAGATGGTGATGGGTGTTTTGATTGTAAGAATAATAAAGTATCTTGAGTTTGCTCGGCAATGGTGTCCTCAGATGACAGCAGACGAACTGCACCTTTAATATCTCCGTTAAATATTTTGTTTTCCACTTGTTTCTATCATCGATGAGAGGATTACAATACTGTCTAATGTTTGTTTTAATTTTAGCTGTTATAGATTTATTCGAAGTATCATCCTTAAGATGTAAAGTTTTATATGAAAAAAATGATAGTTCCATCCATGATTGTTGGGAGTGAGAATCTATACAAGTGTGAATGAGATCAGTGAGTTTTTCTGTGACTGCATTTCTCGAACTTCTGGGTATTCATTTTAAAATGGGACATTTTCTTTTTAATAATCTGCTATCAGAAAGAAATTGTGAAAAACTATCTTGAGATGCATTAGAAGGCGCGTTTGGTGTGTTCGGAGGAGGTTTAATAGATGGAGGACAGGAGGAAGGTAGTAAATTTCTGTGTTGTTTACCAATGTGAATATAAAGACCTGATAGGCCTTTAAATATTCTACCATCATTGCAATGAGGATACTTTTCCCTAGACTGAGGTGAGGTTTGTAAATCTCAAGTAAAAATTCCATTAACATAAAAAAAATGCCTACCTATGTATAAATAATATTTTAAGTAACAAAATTAATAGTTTTAAAGAAAATTAAACTAATAAACTAGATTTAAGAATAAAGTTAAATTAAGCTGCTAGAAAATATATAGAAGAACCATTATATAAAACTCAATATCTATGTAATACTATGTAAATAAATGATAATAAAATTTAAAGATTATATATATATATAATTAATTATTCATAGTTGAATAATGATAATAAAAAAGTAGTTGAATGACAATGAAATGACAGCCAAATTCCTTTGAAAATAATTCTAAAGTCTTATCAATCCCAAGGATACCCACTGACCAAATTGGTGTATTAGATACGTTGTTCTAGACTCGACTATGGGTATGTTGCAATAGATCGCCTGAGGTCCAGCCAGAGATTGTATTTTTGTAGGTAGGTATTGCTTTATATACCGATAAAATTTGAAATATCCCGAAATTTAGATTCTTCTTCTTTGTTTGTTTACTTTTTATTGTATATATTATATTATTGTATTTATCTTATATATTTCCCTTTTATTTTATATTCATTTCAATTTAAAATAAGGTAAATATATATGTATTTCTATGTGCAGTAAACGGTCTCAGAATAGGGAGGGGGATATTATATTCCCAGCCTACTGAAAAGAAGAATTCAAATTTTTATTATTTATTAAGCCTAAATTTTATACATTTTTATACCATTTAGTAGTAAATATAGTAAAGTAGATAAACTTAAACTTAATAAATTATACAAAATTTATCCCAAAACATTGGATTTATAACGAAATCAGACACATATAATTATATCTAACGAAAGATAAAGGTCACAAATCAAATTAAGTCATAAAAACACAAAATCCTAAATCATAACATAAAAAGTCTAACGATAAAAAAATAAATTATTATTACTATAACTAAATTATCAACAAATGCTGTACTGATAATGAAGTTTCCGATTGGGAAAAACTATTTTTTTTCTTTTAATTACCTTCATGTTTCAAACGAATTAGATTCTAGAAAAAATCTTTCATCTAAAATTAAAGAAAATATATCAAATAATAATATTCTTTCTGTTAATGATAACTTCATACTAAGGACAAATACAAGTAAGTCTATTTATAAAAAAACAGAAGAAAAAGTTCTCAATGGTGATATACGGGGAGCAGTAAGACTTATTTCCAACGATGACACTTTTTGCAATAATAACGAACAAACATTAAAAATACTTAAAGAAAAACACCCATTTCCTCAATCACAAAATCTATGCTCCCTACCTGAAATTAGTGATGAAAATATTTTTGAAATAAGTGAGAATGATGTATTAAATGCATTAATGTCTTTTCATCCTGGTTCAAGCAGTGGTTTTGATGGTCTATCACCTCAACATTTGAAAGACCTTATAAATCACTCTAACGGTTCATCAGCTAACCATCTATTTAATGCTTTACATAAATTTTGTAATTTTGTTTTAAATGGGCAAATTAATAGTGCAATCAAACCTTTTTTTTTCGGCGCAAGTCTAATAGCCTTTAATAAAAAGGACGGAGGTATAAGGCCTATTGTTATAGGATGTACGCGATTCTCAAGGAAAAATGTATTCCAATTCAATTTTGTTGTGGAATTCAATGCGGCGCAGAATTAATTATTCATGCCACTAGAACTTTTTTGGAAAATTCATCGGATTTTGAAGCTTTAGTCAAATTAGACCTTAAAAATGCATTCAACTCTTTAGAACGTTCCACAATCCTAGATTCTATAAAAGAAACATTTCCAATAGCATATAACTATATACATGGTGAATTTGAATGGGTGTACTTTGGGCTAATATGATGTTCTACTGATCAATACGAACAACTTTTCCTATGGAACCATGTGTCGCAAATGAAAAAAAAAATTGCCTTCTCCATACAAACTAGTAATGTTAAAATGACCAATTTGTATGGGGAAGCCAAAAATTTTTTTCATTTGCCACACATGGTTCCATGGGAAAAGTTGTTGGATTTGATCAGCAGAACCTCATATTAGCCCAAAGTACATCCTTTCAAATTCACCCTGTATATCAAAGCTATGGAAACCCATCTTACCTTTTCTATAATAACGAATTAATAATGTCTACATCAGGTTGCCAACAAGGGGATCCTTTAGGCCCCGCCCTCTTTAGTTTAGCCATCCATGACAAGATAAAATCTTTATCGTCATCTTTAAATTTATGGTACTTGGATGATGGAACAATAGCAGGTAAAGTAGATACTATTATTTCAGACCTTAATATTTTAATTCCTAATTTAAAAGAGACAGGCCTTTATATAAATTCATCAAAATCCGAAATTTATTTTAACCCTAATCTACAACAACATGAAATCCATGATATGGCTAACACCTTTCAAAATTTACTTCCAAACTTCAAAACTTTAAACAATGAAAATTTGTTTTTGTTAGGTGCCCCAATTTTACAAAATTCTCTTAGACCCTTAATGTTACAAAAACAACAAAAAATATATTTTTTTAGAAATCAACTTTTGAACATCACTCCTCATGTGTCTTTAATTCTTCTTTAAAACTGCTTTAGCATGCCAAGATTAACTTATTTTCTCAGATCATGTCCTTTTTGGTTACATACCAATGAAAATTTGTTTTTGTTAGGTGCCCCAATTTTACAAAATTCTCTTAGACCCTTAATGTTACAAAAACAACAAAAAATATATTTTTTTAGAAATCAACTTTTGAACATCACTCCTCATGTGTCTTTAATTCTTCTTTAAAACTGCTTTAGCATGCCAAGATTAACTTATTTTCTCAGATCATGTCCTTTTTGGTTACATACTGATTCTTTATAACATGGATCAAAAAATTAAAACAAGCTTAGAAGAAATTTTAAATATTTCATTTAATAATAACTCATGGTTTCAAGCTACTTTGCCTATTCGATTGGGTGGTTTGGGTTTAAGATGTTGTTCTGATGTAGCTCTCCCGGCATTTTAGGCTTCAATACACAAATGCAATACTCTATTGGTAAAAGTTTTAAATCCGTCCATTTTGGACAAAGGAGTATGCTTTTTGAGTGAATCCAATAATGAACGGAGAAATATCAAAAATGATAAATACAAGAAACATAGCTCCTCTTACGAATTTTTAGCGTTTTCGGTGGAAACCTTGGGATCGTGGTCACCAGATGCAATTAAATTTGGAAGTAATCTTGGAAAACTTTTAATTGATGCATCTGGGGACCATCGAGCAAGATCCTATTTTTTTCAACGAATATCGCTGGAAATTCAGAGGGGCAATGCTCTATGTATTTTGGGCACATGCGCAGCTACGGAGGATTTACAAGAAATTTTTAATTTATAATTTTTAACATTGTAAATATACAAATTTTAGTTTTAATAAATAAATTTATCACTATAACTAAATTATAATATTTATTTTGTAGGCATAAAGATAATCTTAATTTATGACAAACTTATATATTAGCATATATAGTTCAGTGATTTTTAATAATTAATTCTTGTACAGAAGTAGGGAAATTATTTTTGTTTATTATCTCTTAACAAGAACTAATACATAATAGTCGCGGAAATGAAAAATAAGGACAAATAAAGAATAGATGGTGAAGATCACATAACTCATAGTTACAGTGCGGCGTATCAACCAAGTTAAGTCTAAAACTATGAGCAGGGAATTTGCAGTGACCTATTCGTAATCTGCTTAGGGTAGTAATAAAATGTCTACTATAAAAAAATCTATAACATCCAAACTATACAATTTAAAGTATAAATATTCACAAAATTTTTTAGTTTTAATAAATAAATTTATCACTATTACTAAATCATAATATTTATTTTGTAGGCATAAAGATAATCTTAATTTATGACAAACTTATATATTGGCATATATAGTTCTGTGATTTTTAATAATTAATTCTTGTACAGAAGTAAGGAAATTATTTTTGTTTATTATCTCTTAACAAGAACTAACACATAATAGTCGCGGAAATGAAAAATATGGACAAATAAAGAATAGATGGTGAAGATCACATAATTCATAGTTACAGTGCGGCGTATCAACCAAGTTAAGTCTAAAACTATATGCAGGGAATTTGCAGTGACCTATTCGTAATCTGCTTAGTGTAGTAATAAAATGTCTACTGTAAAAAAATCTATAACATCCAAACTATAGAATTTAAAGTATAAATATTTATACTTTAAAATGTATAAGTCTCTAATTGAAGAATTAAAATCCGTCTTTCCAAACATGAGAATTGAAAATATTATAACCAATCAATGCTCATCGGCAATAAATTGACGCTATATTCTATTCCCACTATTGAGAATAGAAAATAGCATTAATTTTCCAACGAAATGTTGACATTTCGTTGGAAAATTAATGAACAAAAGGTAGTTATTGATCTTTTATCTGTATGTATGAACAAAACAGATTAATATTTGTGATTTCTACTTCACAAGGTGTGTTACAACACTTCGCATACACTATTGCTTCCATGCCACAAAAAATAAATAAAAAACACTCTTTTTTTGAAGTAGGATACAATTCAAGAACTTTTTTTTTTCTCAGGATGAAATTAACGCTTATATTCCATATAATTTTAAAAATTAAGTTATGGTTTGTGTACTATATTTCGTTTTGGCACAATTATGGCTCATTTCTATTACTAATATGGTCAATATCCTTACCTGTCGTATCGAGGCGTGAGCTACATTGCACGATCATTAATGTTGCGTAGCGAGAATCGGTATTTAATAGTGTCTTTGAAGAGTGAATAAAGGACCCAGATGGGATCCTTGGGGGACTTCAGAAGTAACGGGAAAGAACCTAGAAGCGTATACTGCAACAGCAACTGTCTGGCTACGATTACAGTAATCCTGTTAAATATTCTTGGGTCTAAAGAATATATAGAGTGAATTTTTCAAGTGTGCCTTTAAAGCCAAATCCTAAACTTCAAGGAATAGCGAAAAATGCTCAAACGAGTCTCGGGGCCAATTTTGATAAAAACTACTCGGCGGGCGGCAGCCCGCCGGGGACTTGTCGCGGTGTGCGCGAGGTCCCCCGCTGAGGACGGGGGGACCTAAATGTTGTTATTTTACAACCAATTGGTTTTTCCCGGCGCGTTACAGGCGGCAGCGTGCCGGGTTGGAGAATTTAGGGTGGTGGTGGGGTAGGGTTTGGGGAATACTCGCCGCCGAGAAGCTCTCTCGGCGTAGGCCTGCCATTCGGCGGCCGTGCGTGCAACGGAGCGATGCCGCGAAGATGTTCGTGCGGTCCGTTGTCGGCCCGGTCGTACATTCGACGTGCGAGCCGCTCTACGAACTCAGCTAACGGCTCGATCTTCACGTCATCGCTGATGGTTTTGTTGCGCACGAACCACGGAGCGCCAGTCGCCATATGCAGAGAGATGTTCTGCTGGCGCTGGAGTCGTGTTTTGTTCGTGGCCGACAGTAATTGGTGCCACGCTGGTGCCGCGTAAGTAAGGTGGGGACGAACGAAGGTCTTATAGACCGACACCTTGACCCGGAGTGGGAGGGTGGATTTTAGAACCGACCGGAGCGCGAGCGGCCTTGGCCTTGTTAATGGCTCTTGTCATTGGGCTCATGCTCAACGACCGGTTGATGGTACACCCCAGGTACTTAATGGAGTCGGCCAATTCGACTTCCTGTCCCCAGAGTTCCAGATTTGGTGGACGGCGGCGACGGCGGGTAACCAGTAGGGCGGATGACATCCGCCATCTGTCAAGCCACGAAGGGAGGACGTCCAACATCCTCTGCATCTTCTCGGCGGCGAGTATGGGATTTTTATGGGAGGTGAGGTAGGCGCTGTCATCCGCGAACAGCGCCAGGACTACGTCTTCCTCTCCGTATAGTTGGCCGGAGAGGGTGGGGATATCATTGGTAAATAGTGCATATAGTGCGGGAGAAAGGCAGCTTCCCTGGGGTACACCTGCGTAAATGGGGTGTTCCACTGAGACCTTCCCCTCCACGGCTACGTGGAAGTGGCGGTTGTTAAGGAAGGAGGCCACTAACCGCGTGGCCATGGGGGGCACAGGCGAGTCGAGGAGTTTAAACACGAGGCCGCTATGCCAGACACGGTCGAAGGCCTTCTCTATGTCGAGGAAGACTCCGACCGTAGATCGGCCCGCGTTGAGCTCGCTCGCCATGTGATGCAGCACCAGGACCAGTTGGAGCGTGGTACTGTGTCCCTCACGGAAGCCGAATTGCTCAGGTCGAATTTCGACGTAGCTCTTCAGCCTCCGGAGGAACAGTCGCTCGAACAACTTGGCCGGGTGCGGAAGCAGGGTTATGGGCCGATAGCTGCCCGGCTGACGCTTGTCTTTTCCGGGCTTCGGCAGCATAATAACCTTCCCCCGCTTCCAAGCGGTGGGAAAGTAACCAGTGCGAAGCACCCCATTGTACAACTTGGTGAGCGCCACAATGGCTTTGCGGGGAAGCTGCGCTAATTGATGGTTGGTGATCCCATCGGGTCCCGGGGCCTTTTTTGGCTTTAGGCGGAGCACGGCGCGCTCCACCTCGGCCGGTGATATGAAAAAGTGCCCCGGGAGGGGCTCCGGGTTGGGACCATTTAGGAATTGCCGCACTGTATGCACTATTCTCTTATTGAACTGGGTGTCGATGGCGGGATAAGGCATGAACTGCCCCCTCAGGTGACTGCCCAGGAGGTCGGCTCGGTCTTGGGGGGCGTAGAATTTGGTTCCCGCTCGATCGACTAGCGGGTGGATGGGTTGGGGGGTTCTGGTCAGTCTCCTGGTGAGGCGGTACAGGGCTCCTAGTGTACCATCCAATGGAGTCCTTGTAGTTCTCCCATGATCTCCCCCGGAATGCGGCGATCTCTGCGGAGAGCTCTTCGGAGGTTTTGTTGAGCTCCCGCTTAGTGTTGGGGTCGCGGAAGTCCGCCCAACGCTTTTGGAGTCGCCGCTTGTGTTGTAATTTTTTCCGGAGGGGATAGGGGAGAGCCAGGCGTTTTTCGCCTGTGTGGGAAGGCAGCTTAAGCGTTGCCGCCTCCTTGGCCGAAATAAAGGACTCCATGAGTTGTCCGGTGGCAGCCTCAACATCTTGCGGCGTGATGAGGGGACCAATAAGAGAACAGGAGTTTAGGTTCAATCTGTATTGGTCCCAATCGGTTTTGTACCGCCCTCTCGCGGCGGCGACGTCGACCTGATTGCCCAGCACAACAAGTAGGGGCAGATGGGACCATGTCGTAGAGGACTTCGACATGGACTGGGCTCGCTATGGCTTGGGCCAGGGCGATGTCGAGGACGTCGGCCGCGTAATTCACCGCCGAAGGGATATGAGTCGATGAATCCGGTCCGAGAACTTCCTACCGCTTCCTCTCCGAGTCATCGAAGAGGGCCCGACCGGCTGGGTTGACAAGTCGGGAACCCCACGCGGGATGTTTTGCGTTAAGGTCCCCGATCACCAGGGTGGGTGTTTTCCCGTCTAAGAGACGTCGGAGGTCTGCGGTACCGATCGTGGGACCGGGGGCGCGGTAAGCCGCGTAGATGTTGTGACGCCGGACAACTGGAGGCTGACCCCAATGGTGCGGATGTATTCGAACTCCACGTGCGGTAGCTCTTCGTGGACAAGGTCTCGACGTACGAGGACTGCGATACCGCGGTAGCCGTAGCCCCGCTCGGAAACCTCGTCCCGCCTGTAAACGAAGAAGTTCGGCACGCGGAGTTCGTTATTTGGCTTTAACTTTGTCTCGCCCAGGAGAATGATGTGGGGAGCCTGCTCTTGGGCGAGCAGTTTTAATTGGTTGCGATTACACAACACACCTCCGGGGTTCCAATAGATTATACGGAGCCCTAGCTCCCGTAGGTGTGTGTGGAGGTGGACCAAGCCCTGTAGAATGGCCTCCGCTGGCTCCTGCCCGCGGTTCACCGCTTGCAGTACTCCCAGGAGGACGGTTATCGCCGCCTGAACCATTAGGCGACCTCGTTCCTCCGAGCAACCGCAGCGGTGGGATGGGGGCTGCCCGTTTGGGTCAGTTCTTGTGCTGAATGGTGGAGTGGGACGAGTAGGTGGCGGAGGGCGCATTAGTGGCGGTGGGCCAGACGGGGGCTGAGCGCGGGATGTTGGGGATACAGATACCCCGACTGGTTGATGTTGTCGCGACGGTTGCTGACGCGGTGGTTACTGTCGCGACGGGGCCGTTAGTGTCGGCGGTGGGGGGCGTGGTGCCTGTGGGGCCCGAGGAGCCTGGTGTTGTGTTCCCTCTTTCGGTTGGGTGGCAGGCTTGGCAGCTACCCTTGGAGCGGGTAATGGTGGCCATGCCGTCAGGGACCTTGGGTGTAGGTGGTTGGGTTGAGGGGGCGCCATTTGCGTCGATGCTACTTGCATTGGCGGTGGTGGTGCTCTCCTGGTTGGTCCCGCGGTTGCCGGTTGTATGGCTGGCTCCGCTCTGGGCTGGTAAGGCTCAATACCGACACGCCTCTTTTTTCTTTTTGTCTTCCTCTTCTTGGGAGGAAGACCTTTTGGTTGGGGGTCGCCGCCTCTGGGTGCTGGGTCCCTTGCCGGCGCCATCAGGTTACCGTGTTGGGTCCGCTCTTGTGTTGGGGCCTGGGCGTACTGCTGGTCAGCCACTGGCAGTCTTCGCTCGACTGGAATTGGGGGCGGGATGTTGTGGTCGGATTTGCGGGCTTCCCGTCGAAATTCTGGGCAGCTCCTGCTGTTGGCCGCATGCGGTTGGCTACAGTTAGCGCACTTGATTGCTGTGTGTTCCCTGTCATAATCTGACACAGGGTGGGCCCCGGCACAACGCATGCAGCGGGCAGGCCGAAAGCAGCCCAACGACGAGTGGCCAAAGGTTTGGCAGCGGTGACACTGCGGTGGTCCGGCCCTTCGGACCCATGCGGTCACGGTCACGCTGGGGATCGCGAGTAGTTCCCGGATTCCCATCAGTAGGTTTTGCTGGTCCCGATCCAGGTGCGAAAACTGTACAAAGAATACCTGGTCGGCCTTGCCTGGGAGGAATAGCTCTGGCGAATTCGGGTCTTACTCCCACTATGGCCTCCAAATCTGCCATCACCTCTTCTAGAGGCGTGTCTGACAAGAGGCCGTTTATGGCCACTTTGTGGGCCCTGTCCTGAGGAACGGCGTAGCTATGCCCGATTATTCTGGGGTCATGTACTCTGGCTTCCGCGAGGTATTTTTGGACCCCGCGGTATTCGGTGATATTTTTGGGTAGGAAGCGGACTCCTTTCCCTAGTGGTCTGGCATTGGGGGCATGCCCCAGAATATCCTTGAGGGCCCTAAAGTGCACGGTCCAGTTTGGGAGCGTCTCCACAGTTATGGGCGGAATTTTCTGGGTCAGTACTGCTGGAAGTTGTTCAGTGGTCGGCGGCGGTGGTTGGGTGTCCATTTGGCTCACAGGTGGCTGGCTTGCCGCCTAGGCGAAAGTCATGCCTGAAGCCCGCATGGCATCTTCGCGTTGCTCGTTGGCGGCGATGCGGGGGTCCCTGCGGGGCTGCGGGCTGGTAGGGGCGGACCGAATTATGGGCGATGAGGTCCGCTGGGGGTCCATTGGTGATATGTGCTGGGTGGGAGATTGCCTGCGGTCTGGCTTTTGAGCTGGAGGCAAGCTGTCTCCGCTGGAGTCGCGGGCGTGCTTGGTTGGGCGTTGTGGCATAGATGGCGGGAGGTCCTGGTACCAGGTCGACTCGGTGGAGTGCCGAGTTCCCGCGGTGCCGGTGGATGGGTGAGCTCCTTCTTCTTCTTGTTAGTTAAGTTGTTGGCTGTGGCCTGGTGATCGGGCCTGAGGACTTGGACCTTAGCCGGAGCTTAGGCTTGGGCGCCTTGTCACGGCTTCGGTCCGACATTATACTGGAGTGACTCTTACTTCCCCTGTAAGAGCATAATATTTAATTATTTAATCGATAATTTAATTAATAAATTAATCAATAAATTAATACAATGGACGGACAAAAGTAAGAATAGAATAGAATTATTAGGAATCCAATCGGAAGTGACGATAGGCGTACTTCCGGTCAGATTCCAATATGAAAAGTGGAGGGGGAAGTTAAATTTTTTTGGGTCGTGCGCAGAACACTACCCTAATGGAGACCGAAAAATAAACAAAAACAGAATTTTCACAAGACAACATTCCCACCATAGCAGCGGTCGAGAGCGGACGTGCGTTAGCCTCCAGTGCAACCTTACCCCCTCTCCTACCGCGCTACGTCGTGAATATCTACATCTACCCGCAAGTTACTTCGAGTATTTCTCCGAGCAACCTGCGTGTTCTGCAATCAACCTGCGTGTTCTCAAGTGGTTTCCGAGTCGTAGGTGCCTCCAGAGCGTCGACCGAGTGTTAGGGGGAATACAAACAATTGCAGTCCCCCTGTAACTGCCCGGCCGGCGAACTGCCTGGCAACAAAACCTCTCCGGTCGCCCTACCGCACGTCGGGTTCGTAAGTCCACAAAGCAGACAGACTTGACTGACCGATCCCATCGGATACCCTGCCGGGCTTGCCAAATCCGGCAGGGCTAATCCCCCTCTGGTGGGATCAAGCATACTCCCCCGAATAGGGCCGCCCGAGGAAAAAAGTTCTGTCTTTTTTCCTCCGTCCACTTTAAGTTGTCGTGCGGTAGGTCTCTGTTTGTAGGAGTCTTTCCTAACCCAAGCGGACGGCTGATTACTCGTAAAGAATAATCACACCGTCCGTGAATGTACCAGCCGCACTGGGGAACGGCACTCCTAGCTTGGTCGCTTTCTAGTCTTGTCGTTGTTTGTTTTTGTTGTATTGTGAAAATTCTGTCTTTGATTATTTTTCGGTCTCCATTAGGGTAGTGTTCTGCGCACGACCCAAAAAATTTTAACTTCCCCCTCCATTTTCATATTGGAATCTGACCGGAAGTACGCCTATCGTCACTTCCGATTGGATTCCTAATAATTCTATTCTATTCTTACTTTTGTCCGTCCATTGTATTAATTTATTGATTAGTTTATTAATTAAATTATCGATTAAATAATTAAATATTATGCTCTTACAGGGGAAGTAAGAGCCACTCCAGTATAATGTCGGACCGAAGCCGCGACAAGGCGCCTAAGCCTAAGCTCCGGCTAAGGTCCAAGTCCTCAGGCCCGACCACCAGGCCACAGCCAGAGACTCAGCCGTCAGACTCCCGAGGCCCCGCTCCGGACGAGGTCGTACCGTCCACTTCTCGTCAAGTGGTCGGACGAACTACCCTTGCCTCGGGAGGTCGCGGTAGTCTCCGCGAGCCCGAAATGGCGTAAACTAGTGCCCCCAACATCCTCGGGGCCCAAACCTGAAATCCCCCCCTATGAAGACATCTCTTCCGGGTCTTCAACTACTTCATCAGACGAAGAAGAAGAAGGAGCTCACCCATCCACCGGCACCGCGGGAACTCGGCACTCCACCGAGTCGACCTGGTACCAGGACCTCCCGCCATCTCTTCCTCAACGCCCAACAAAGCACGCCCGCGATTCCAGCGGAGACAGCCTGCCCCCAGCCCAAAAGCTAGACCGCAGGCAATCGCCCACAACACAACATTTATCGCCAATCGACCCCAAACGGACCTCATCGCCTATTATTCGGTCCGCCCCTTCCAGCCCACAGCACCGCCGGGACCCCCGCATCGTTGCCAATGAGCAGCGCGAGGCTGCCATGCGGGCCGCAGGCATGACTTTCGCCTCGGCGGCTAGCCAACCACCTGCTAGCCAAATGGACACCCAACCGCCGCCGCCGACTACTGAACAAATTCCAGCAGTACCGAACCAAAAAATTCCGCCCATAACTGTGGAGACGCTCCCAAACTGGACCGTCCACTTTAGGGCCCTCAAGGTTATTCTGGGGCATGCCCCCAATGCCAGACCGCTAGGGAAAGGAGTCCGCTTCCTTCCCAAAAACATCACCGAATACCGCGGGGTCCAAAAATACCTCGCGGAAGCCAGAGTACATGACCCCAGAATAATCGGGCATAGCTACGCCGTTCCTCAGGACAGGGCCCACAAAGTGGCCATAAACGGCCTCTTGTCAGACACGCCTCTAGAAGAGCTGATGGCAGATTTGGAGGCCATAGTGGGAGTAAGGCCCGAATTCGCCAGAGCGATTCCTCCCAGGCAAGGCCGACCAGGTACTGTATTTTTTGTACAGTTTCCGCACCTGGATCGGGAACAGCAAAATCTACTAATGGGAATCCGGGAACTACTCGCAATCCCCAGCGTGACCGTGACCGCATGGGTCCGAAGGGCGGGACCACCGCAATGTCACCGCTGCCAAACCTTTGGCCACTCGTCGTTGGGCTGCTTTCGGCCTGCCCGCTGCGTACGTTGTGCCGGGGCCCACCCTGTGTCAGATTGTGACAGGGAACACACAGCAATAAAGTGCGCCAACTGTAGCCAACCGCATGCGGCCAACAGCAGGAGCTGCCCAGCATTCCGACGGGAAGCCCGCAAATTCGACCACAACATCCCGCCCCCAATTCCAGTCCAGCGAAGACTGCCAGTGGCTGACCAGCGGTACGCCCAGGCCCCAACACAAGAGCCGACCCAACACGGTAACCTGATGGCGCCGGCAAGGGACCCAGCACCAAGAGGCGGCGACCCCCAACCAACTGGCCTTCCTCCCAAGAAGAGGAAGACAAAAAGAAAAAAGAGGCATACAACCAAGGTCTCTGACGGCATGGCCACCATTACCCGCTCCAAGGGTAGCTGCCAAGCCCGCCGCCCAACCGAAAGAGGGAACACAACACCAGGCCCCTCGGGCCCCACAGGCACCACGCCCCCCACCGCCGACCCTAACGGCCCCGTCGCGACAGCAACCACCGCGTCAGCAACCGTCGCGACAACACCAACCAGTCGGGGTATCTGTACCCCCAACATCCCGCGCTCAGCCCCCGTCTGGCCCACCGCCACTAATGCGCCCTCCGCCACCTACTCGCCCCACTCCACCATTTAGCACAAGAACTGACCCAAACGGGCAGCCCCCATCCCACCGCTGCGGTTGCTCGGAGGAACGAGGTCGCCTAATGGTTCAGGCGGCGATAACCGTCCTCCTGGGAGTCCTGCAAGCGGTGAACAGCGGGCAGGAGCCAGCGGAGGCCATTCTGCAGGGCCTGGTCCACCTCCACACACACCTACGGGGCTAGGGCTCCGTATAATCTACTGGAACCCCGGAGGTGTGTCGTGCAATCGAAACCAACTAAAACTTCTCGCCCAGGAGCAGGCTCCCCACATTATTCTCCTGGGCGAGACAAAGTTAAAACCAAATAACGAACTCCGCGTGCCGAACTTCTTCGTTTACAGGCGGGACGAGGTTTCCGAGAGGGGCTACGGCTACCGCGGTACCGCGGTCCTCGTACGTCGAGACCTTGTCCACGAAGAGCTACCGCACGTGGAGTTTGATTACATCCGCACCATTGGGGTCAGCCTCCAGTTGTCCGGCGTCACCCACAACATCTACGCGGCCTACCGCCCCCCCGGTCCCACGATCGGTACCGCAGACCTCCGACGTCTCTTAGACGGGAAAACACCCACCCTGGTGATCGGGGACCTCAACGCAAAACATCCCGCGTGGGGTTCCCGACTTGTCAACCCAGCCGGTCGGGCCCTCTTCGATGACTCGGAGAGGAAGCGGTACGAAGTTCTCGGACCGGATTCACCGACCCACATCCCTTCGGCGGTGAATCACGCGGCCGACGTTCTTGACATCGCCCTGGCCCAAGCCATAGCGAGCCTAGTCCATGTCGAAGTCCTCTACGACATGGACTCCCGTCACCTACCTCTGCTCGTAGTGCTGGGCAACCAGGTAGACGTCGCCGCCGCGAGAGGGCGGTACAAAACCGACTGGGACCAATACAGATCGAACCTAAACTCCTGTTCTCTTATTGGTCCCCTCATCACGCCGCAAGATGTTGAGGCTGCCACCGGACAACTCATGGAGTCCTTTATTTCGGCCAAGGAGGCGGCAACGCTTAAGCTGCCTCCCCACACAGGCGAGAAACGCCTGGCTCTCCCCTATCCCCTCCGGAAGAAACTACAACACAAGCGGCGACTCCAAAAGCGTTGGGCGGATTTCCGCGACCCCAACACTAAGCGGGAGCTCAATAAAATCTCTGAAGAGCTCTCCGCAGAGATCGCCGCATTCCGGGGGAGATCATGGGAGAACTACATGGACTCCATTGGCGAGGACGGTACCCTAGGAGCCCTGTACCGCCTCACCAGGAGACTGACCCGAACCCCCCTTCCCATCCACCCGCTGGTCGACCGAGCGGGAACAAAACACTACGCCCCCCAGGACAGAGCCGATCTCCTGGGCAGTCATCTTAGGGGGCAGTTCATGCCCTTCCCCTCGATCGACACAGAATTCAACAAACGAATAGTGCATACAGTGCGGCAGTTCATAAATGGTCCCAATCCGGAGCCTCTCCCGGGGCACTTTTTCATATCCCCCGCTGAGGTGGAGCGCGCCGTGCTCCGCCTTAAGCCCAAAAAGGCCCCGGGACCAGATGGGATCACTAACCACCAACTTTCGCAGCTTCCCCGCAAAGCCATTGTGGCTCTCGCCAAACTGTTCAATGGGGTGCTTCGTACTGGACACTTTCCCACCGCCTGGAAGCGGGGGAAGGTCATTATGCTGCCGAAGCCCGGCAAGGACAAACGTCTGCCAAGCAGCTATCGGCCCATAACCCTGCTTCCGCACCCGGCTTAGTTGTTTGAGCGACTGTTCCTCCGGAGGTTAAAGAGCTACGTCGAAATTCGACCGGAGCAATTTGGCTTCCGTGAGGGACATAGTACCACGCTCCAACTAGTCCGGGTGCTGCACCACATGGCGAGCGAGCTAAACGCGGGCCGATCCACGGTCGGAGTCTTCCTCGATATCGAGAAGGCTTTCGATCGTGTCTGGCACTGCGGCCTCGTGTACAAACTCCTCGCCTCGCCTGTGCCACCCATGGCCACGAGGTTAGTGGCCTCCTTTCTCAACAACCGCCACTTCCACGTAGCCGTGGAGGGAAAGGTCTCAGTGGAGCATCCCATTTACGCTGGCGTACCCCAGGGAAGCTGCCTTTCTCCCGCACTGTATGCATTATTCACCAACGATATCCCCACCCTCTCCGGTCAACTATACGGAGAGGATGATGTAGTCCTGGCGCTGTTCGCGGATGACAGCGCCTACCTTACCTCCCACAAAAATCCCATACTCGCCGCCGAGAAGATGCAGAGGATGTTGGACGTCCTCCCTTCGTGGCTCGACAGATGGCGGATGTCTGTAAACGTTGGAAAGACATCCGCCCTACTGGTTACCCGCCGTCGCCGCCGTCCACCAAACCTGGAACTCTGGGGACAGGAAGTCGAATGGGCCGACTCCATTAAGTACCTGGGGTGTACCATCAACCGGTCGTTGAGCATGAGCCCAATGGCCACACAAGCCATCAACAAGGCCAAGGCCGCTCGCGCTATGCTCCGGCCGGTTCTAAAATCCACCCTCCCACTCCGGGTCAAGGTGTCGGTCTATAAGACCTTCGTTCGTCCCCACCTCACTTACGCGGCACCAGCGTGGCACCAACTACTGTCGGCCACGAACAAAACACGACTCCAGCGCCAGCAGAACATCTCTCTGCGTATGGCGACTGGCGCTCCGTGGTTCGTGCGCAACAAAACCATCAGCGATGACGTGAAGATCGAGCCGTTAGCTGAGTTCGTAGAGCGGCTCGCCCGTCGAATGTACGACCGGGCCGACAACGGACCGCACGAACATCTTCGCGGCATCGCTCCGTTGCACGCACGGCCGCCGAATGGCAGGCCTACGCCGAGAGAGCTTCTCGGCGGCGAGTATTCCCCAAACCCTACCCCACCACCACCCTAAATTCTCCAACCCGGCGCGCTGCCGCCTGTAACGCGCCGGGAAACAACCATTTGGTTGTTAAATAACAACAATTAGGTCCCCCCGTCCTCAGCGGGGGACCACGCGCACACCGCGACAAGTCCCCGGCGGGCTGCCGCCCGCCGAGTCCCTGCACCGGCAACAGGGTCTACCCTAGCCGGAACTCGGCCCCACCGAACAACCGGGGTCGAAAAGACCAAGTAGATTTAGATACACAAGACAACAAAATAAAACAACGACAGAGACTAGGAAGCGACCAAGCTAGGAGTGCCGTTCCCCAGTGCGGCTGGTACATTCACGGACGGTGTGATTATTCTTTACGAGTAATCAGCCGTCCGCTTGGGTAAGGAAAGACTCCTACAATCAGGGACCTACCGCACGACAACTATAAGTGGACGGAGGAAAAAAGACAGAACTTTTTTCCTCGGGCGGCCCTATTCGGGGGAGTAGCTTGATCCCACCAGAGGGGGATTAGCCCTGCCGGATTTGGCAAGCCCGGCAGGGTATCCGGTGGGATCGGTCAGTCTGTGTCTGTCTGTATGTGGACTTGCGACCCGACGTGCGGCAGGGCGACCGAAGAAGTTTTTTGCTGCCAGGCAGTTCGCCGGCCGAGCAGTTACAGGAGGACTGCAATTTTTTGGATTCCCCCTAACACTCGGTCGACGCTCTGGAGGCACCTACGACTCGATGACCACTTGTTGAACACGTAGAAGCACGGAGAACACGGAGAAACACTCGAGGAACACACGGAGCACTCGAGGGTAGATGTGGAAATTCACGACGTAGCGCGGAGGAGAGGGGGTAAGTTTGCACTGGAGGCTAACACACATCCGATCTCGACCGCAGCTATGGTGGGAATGGTTCTAGGTTCTTTCCCGTTACTTCTGAAGTCCCCCAAGGATCCCATTTGGGTCCTTTATTCTTTGATATTTATATTAAGGATGCTTAAATTTATTCAGAATTCAAAATTGTATTTGTATGCGTATGATAAAAAAATACTTAAAATTATAAAAGGTCTTAATGACTGTATGGCATTACAGCAAATTTAGATAATTTATGTTCTTACTGTGATAGTAACTTACTTTTCCTAAATATCTCAAAGTGTAATGTCATAACTTTTACTAGAAAACAAAATCCTATTGTAGCTACATACACCTTATATGGGCAGGATCTAGAACGCGTCGATGTTATTCGTGATCTAAGCGTTATGTTGGTTAGTAAGCTGACCTTTGAAGCTCACATAAATTACATGTGGATAAAGCTTACCGTATGTTAGGATTTATACCCCGCATAGGTAAAGTTTTTAAAAGGACTCATACTTTTTAATGCTTTTGTTAGGAGTCATTTGGAATTTGCATCAGTGGTTTGGAACCCCATGTACAAAAAATACATTAAACATATAGAAACCATTCAGAATAAATATATAAAACATCTAAAATATAGAGGACTATATTATCATAAAACATCCTTAATATCTCTGGAGAATAGATGTGTTATGCGAGACATCCAATTTTTATATATAAAAATTAATTATAATATTAATTCACCTTATATTTTAAGTAAAGTTACTCTTAACTGCAGTTGTAGAAGAAGTAGATCCAAGCGATTATTTAGTATTAAACATTCTGGAACAAATTATGCAAAAAACTCTTTTGTTTTAAGATCTTGTTTAAGCTATAACCAAGATTTTCAACTCTTGGACTTGTTTAGCATTGGCAATGCAGGCCTAAAAAAGTACATGTATAACCTTTTTCTAGGTAAATAGTTATGCCTCAGTGGGTATAATATATAATTATATTATTATTGTTTTTAGTACGAGTTCAGATTGGTACCTACTTTAACTTTAATAGTGCTTTTTAATGGTAGGTAGGGTTATTTTTTGTGTATATTGTAATTTTTGAGAAAATACATAAAATGTGCTTAATTTTATATAGATGCTAATTTAAACTTTTATTTAGTTTGCCGCTAGATATTACTTACCAGAATTTAATCTTTAAAAGCGACACTGTCAGCTGGTACAATAATACAGGTATTTTTTTTTATTCAATCGGTTCGATTCCCGGCTAGGAGAATATTTTTTTTCAAATCCAATGATGTATTTTTAGTTTTTATCCCTTAGACTCCTTTGAGCATTTTTCGCTACTCTTTGTAGTTTAGGATTTGGCCTTGAAGAAGGGTTTCGGAACTGGGTGGTGGTGGAACACCTCAAAATGAAAGAGTTCATGTTTTCTACAAATATCTGTGAAATCTGAACTGATAAGGATTCTCGTTTTATTTTAAAGAGTGTATTAATCTTAACGCAATTACATTACTTTAGTAATACATTTCTCATAACGAGAGCAGAGTCTGATCAAACATTACCCATACATTCACGAACTTTAGGTCCTAACTGTTACCCCCTCCTAAACATTCATAGACATTCAGAGGCGTTATAAATAAGACCCATATCTAGGCTCGTACGTTTCCTTTTTTTTTAAGTTCTGTATAGGAAAAAAAATATTAACCCCAGAAATTCGAAAAAAATCCCCCACGATTAAAATAATTTAAATTATACGATAACGAATTGGGCGGCGACAAAGACGAATAGCATTAGGAGTATATTTTCATATAGGGGAACATGGGTTACAGTAGATCACGTTACACAGTCGATCGTTTTGAATAGCTTTGCATGTATGATGCTTACGCACACGCGTGTCCTCAATATAGACGTAAGCTAATTCCTCTTCAAACCGAACCAGTCGCCATCGCGGAGTCTTTATAGGTAGACGTTTTGCAGCGCTTCGATAATACATCAGGTAATTTTTTTTTTTTTACTACCATTTTGAAATATGTTTTATCAAAAAATTGGATATAATTTCAAAGATTAAATATGTCTATAAGTTTTCTTATATTATAATAATAAAATGCACAATTTACCAATTAATCATGGTAATATTTTCTTAATATCTACTTTAATTTATAACGGCTTTTGGGTCACAGTTAATAATTTCATTGTGGGGTACTCTCGATCGCGATCCACTGTGCCCCACACTATTATAAATAATTATAAATATTTTTAACAGAAAATATGCCTCGTAATCGGCAAAGAAAAACCAATATTGGACTTACTTCAGAAGAGGATATGCGTGCTGCAATAAATATGATTATAGAAGGTCAGAAAATCAGAACTGTTTCACGAAATATGAACATTCCTTTCACAACTCTTCGTTCGTATTACATTAAAGTTAAAGATTCAAGTCTGCCGGACCCCATTAATGCAATAAAACTCACTCCTAATTATACAGTACGAAAAATATTTACAGAATCACAAGAACAGGATATGACTGATTATATAATTAAATGCAGCCAAATGTTCTATGGACTTACGACTATAGATATTCGGCAACTAGCTTACCAAATGGCTATATTAAATGATATAAAAGTACCTGAAAAATGGAAGGAAACACAACTTGCTGGTGTGGAATGGTTATATAATTTTAGAAAAAGGCACAGCAATCTTAGCTTAAGAACGCCGGAGGGATGTAGCTTGAGTCGCGCCACATCATTTAACCGTCACAATGTGAATTTATTCTTCAATAATTTGGAAGATGTGATGTATAGAGAAGTGGTGTTTGGAAATGGGACCAGAGTCTATAACTTAGATGAAACCAGTACATTGACTGTACAAAAGTCGGCAAAAGTATTGGCTGTCAGGGGTCAAAAACAAGTGTCCAAAGTAACTAGTGCTGAAAGAGGGACACTTGTAACTACTTGTTACATTGTCAGTGCCCTGGGGAATGCCTTGAAAAAAAATATTAACCCCAGAAATTCGAAAAAAATCCCCCACGATTAAAATAATTCAAATTATACGATAACGAATTGGGCGGCGACAAAGACGAATAGCATTAGGAGTATATTTTCATATAGGGGAACATGGGTTACAGTAGATCACGTTACACAGTCGATCGTTTTGAATAGCTTTGCATGTATGATGCTTACGCACACGCGTGTCCTCAATATAGACGTAAGCTAATTCCTCTTCAAACCGAACCAGTCGCCATCGCGGAGTCTTTATAGGTAGACGTTTTGCAGCGCTTCGATAATACATCAGGTAATTTTTTTTTTTTTACTACCATTTTGAAATATGTTTTATCAAAAAATTGGATATAATTTCAAAGATTAAATATGTCTATAAGTTTTCTTATATTATAATAATAAAATGCACAATTTACCAATTAATCATGGTAATATTTTCTTAATATCTACTTTAATTTATAACGGCTTTTGGGTCACAGTTAATCATTTCATTGTGGGGTACTCTCGATCGCGATCCACTGTGCCCCACACTATTATAAATAATTATAAATATTTTTAACAGAAAATATGCCTCGTAATCGGCAAAGAAAAACCAATATTGGACTTACTTCAGAAGAGGATATGCGTGCTGCAATAAATATGATTATAGAAGGTCAGAAAATCAGAACTGTTTCACGAAATATGAACATTCCTTTCACAACTCTTCGTTCGTATTACATTAAAGTTAAAGATTCAAGTCTGCCGGACCCCATTAATGCAATAAAACTCACTCCTAATTATACAGTACGAAAAATATTTACAGAATCACAAGAACAGGATATGACTGATTATATAATTAAATGCAGCCAAATGTTCTATGGACTTACGACTATAGATATTCGGCAACTAGCTTACCAAATGGCTATATTAAATGATATAAAAGTACCTGAAAAATGGAAGGAAACACAACTTGCTGGTGTGGAATGGTTATATAATTTTAGAAAAAGGCACAGCAATCTTAGCTTAAGAATGCCGGAGGGATGTAGCTTGAGTCGCGCCACATCATTTAACCGTCACAATGTGAATTTATTCTTCAATAATTTGGAAGATGTGATGTATAGAGAAGTGGTGTTTGGAAATGGGACCAGAGTCTATAACTTAGATGAAACCAGTACATTGACTGTACAAAAGTCGGCAAAAGTATTGGCTGTCAGGGGTCAAAAACAAGTGTCCAAAGTAACTAGTGCTGAAAGAGGGACACTTGTAACTACTTGTTACATTGTCAGTGCCCTGGGGAATGCCTTGAAAAAAAATATTAACCCCAGAAATTCGAAAAAAATCCCCCACGATTAAAATAATTCAAATTATACGATAACGAATTGGGCGGCGACAAAGACGAATAGCATTAGGAGTATATTTTCATATAGGGGAACATGGGTTACAGTAGATCACGTTACACAGTCGATCGTTTTGAATAGCTTTGCATGTATGATGCTTACGCACACGCGTGTCCTCAATATAGACGTAAGCTAATTCCTCTTCAAACCGAACCAGTCGCCATCGCGGAGTCTTTATAGGTAGACGTTTTGCAGCGCTTCGATAATACATCAGGTAATTTTTTTTTTTTTACTACCATTTTGAAATATGTTTTATCAAAAAATTGGATATAATTTCAAAGATTAAATATGTCTATAAGTTTTCTTATATTATAATAATAAAATGCACAATTTACCAATTAATCATGGTAATATTTTCTTAATATCTACTTTAATTTATAACGGCTTTTGGGTCACAGTTAATCATTTCATTGTGGGGTACTCTCGATCGCGATCCACTGTGCCCCACACTATTATAAATAATTATAAATATTTTTAACAGAAAATATGCCTCGTAATCGGCAAAGAAAAACCAATATTGGACTTACTTCAGAAGAGGATATGCGTGCTGCAATAAATATGATTATAGAAGGTCAGAAAATCAGAACTGTTTCACGAAATATGAACATTCCTTTCACAACTCTTCGTTCGTATTACATTAAAGTTAAAGATTCAAGTCTGCCGGACCCCATTAATGCAATAAAACTCACTCCTAATTATACAGTACGAAAAATATTTACAGAATCACAAGAACAGGATATGACTGATTATATAATTAAATGCAGCCAAATGTTCTATGGACTTACGACTATAGATATTCGGCAACTAGCTTACCAAATGGCTATATTAAATGATATAAAAGTACCTGAAAAATGGAAGGAAACACAACTTGCTGGTGTGGAATGGTTATATAATTTTAGAAAAAGGCACAGCAATCTTAGCTTAAGAACGCCGGAGGGATGTAGCTTGAGTCGCGCCACATCATTTAACCGTCACAATGTGAATTTATTCTTCAATAATTTGGAAGATGTGATGTATAGAGAAGTGGTGTTTGGAAATGGGACCAGAGTCTATAACTTAGATGAAACCAGTACATTGACTGTACAAAAGTCGGCAAAAGTATTGGCTGTCAGGGGTCAAAAACAAGTGTCCAAAGTAACTAGTGCTGAAAGAGGGACACTTGTAACTACTTGTTACATTGTCAGTGCCCTGGGGAATGCCTTGCCACCGGTAATAATATTCCCAAGAATAAAATTTAAACAACACATGATTCATGGTGCTCCAGCTGGGACCTTAGGTCTCGCAACACAATCTGGATGGATGAACGGGGATTTTTTTGTGAAGACTATGCAACATTATATAACTAACACCAATAGCAGCAAAAATAATCCCAGTCTCCTAATCTTAGATAATCACGAATCTCACATCTGCATTGAAGCTCTTAATTTAGCCAAGGATAATGGTGTGACTATTCTCACGGTGCCACTGCATTCTACAGGAAAACTACAACCTTTGGATGTCGGTGTTTACTCACCATTTAAAGTAGCATATAATAAGGCGGTAGATAGTTGGATGATGAGGAACCCAGGAAAAAACATTTTCGATATACGAAGTTGCGGAATGTATTAAAGAAGCCACTTAAAAGCGATGACGCCGAGTAATATTTGTAAGGCTTTTGAAACCACAGGAATTTTTCCTTTTAATAGAGATATATTTACCGATGTCGATTTTGCACCTAGTGAAGTCACTGATAGAGGTAATCCACAAGAAGAGAATATGCCGAATCTTGAGACATTTAGAACAGATGAGTACAATAATGATGCAAACCGAACAAGAACTCCATCGCCATCAATACTATCGAATAGTGAAATACCTATATCGCCAAATAATGTTCCAAATCACACTAAAAATAAAGATTTATCGAAAAAAATAGATTCTATTACAAATATATTTGCTGATTTACCCCCTGATAGTCAATTGGATTCTTCGTCTGTTTTACAATCACAAGTGCCACACACTCCAATAAAGCAGTTGATAGTTTCTCAGTCCTCATCAACTTCGGCAGTCAATTTCTAATATTGTACCTACAACATCTATTCAAGGAAAAAAATTCATTAGCCCATTTCAATTCCGTGGGTTGCCAAAAGCAAAACCAAGAAATAGTGAAAGAGTGCGAAGACGTAAAGGGAAAACTATGATAGCTACGGATACGCCCGTAAAATTAGAAATTGAACAGAGAGCAGATAATAATAAACGTAAAAATATAAAGGAATGTGCAAAGGCTAAGAAAAGAAGAATATTAGAAAGCGACAGTTCAAATGAAGATGACCATATGAGTATTTACTCTGAAGAAGAACCGGCATATGACGAAAACGATGACATAATAATAACTATAGCTTCGAATAATTTTGAACCGCTAGAACGGATACCTAAGGAAGGTGATTACGTGCTAGTTCAGTTTACGGTAAAAGAAAAAAAGATTTATTACATTGCCAAAGTTATTGGGGAGAAGTTTAAAGATAGAGAAGTTACTTTCCTAAGAAAATCTGTAAAATATCCAAGTAAATTTATTATGCCTAGCATTCCAGATATTGCAATAGTAGCATTGAATGACATTAAGATGATTTTGCCTACACCTCGATTCCCCGGACATACAAAACGAACACAAGGCCTTTATAATTTTGATATAATTTTTTCCAACATTGATTTACGTTAACTGATTATCGAGTTAGGTCCAATTGCACCAAACCTTTGCAAATGTATCTGTAACAAGTTTAAGATTATGTAATATTTAAGAGATAATAAAAAAAAATGGTAGGTCATAAACAGCTAGAAAAATTCGGACACTTCCCCGGGTGTTGTTATATTTGGTGCAACTGGAACCTCATTAACAAGTTTATTATTTTAATTTAAGATTTATTTTTTTAAAGAAAAGTATTATTTTATTTTAAATATGTTATAAGACATTTAGAACTTTATATATTTTTAGATGGTCCTTTTTGTATTAGACAATCAAGCTGTTTTTATGTTAAATATTTATTTGTGTTAAGTTAAATATTATAATTATTAATCATATAACTTTTTTTACTTTTATAATTAATACCATGTTATTTGTTGATATTGTGATTTTTAAACTATAAAGACTCATTACCTATAATCTTGTTAAAAACCTTTTGTATTAAACTGTCTAAGTATAAAATTGTTTTTCTTGAAATGTGTGTGATTTAGGATATTCCATAACGATTCACTGTGACCCACACTGTGATTGACTGTAACCCAAGCATGGGTTACAGTAGTTCAATTTCAACTTAAAATAATAAAATTTATAATTCTTAAATCAAGCTTTTAATTCATATTTAAGAAAAATAATATTGAACTTCAGTCTTGTGGTTTCATATTTTATACACAAGATCAGTCCATAGGGGTAAAGAGTAATAACAACATCGCTCAAGACAAAAAGTGATCGACTGTAACCCATGCTCCCCTACTCGCTGTCTTATCATCAATTCAACCACCCATTTCGTAACCGCACCCTGTAAGGAGACTATCACCTCGACAAGAAATCGTTGTATTAATCTCCTAAAAACCGGTAAACCCACAGACTATAATCGAAATATGACTAGGTCACTTGGCGGTTTTTGCATCTGGATTGGCCGGTGGATTTGTTATTTCATATTTATTATGTACCCAGACGACTAAAAAGTTTATAAAAGACCACAAAGATTACTTCATATTTATGGAGGACTCGTTCACCACAATTAGCCAATATATATAGTAATAATAAATATAATAATAATAAATAGTTGTGAATCCACCCCGGTGCAGTGGAGCAGGTCATGGGCGGTGTTTCATCAGTTTCAATACAACCTTTACATAGAGGGCTACCTAGGTGTTACCTAAAATTTGTAAGGTGCCTGTGCCCCCCACAACCCGCTGTTAATTACCTCTGTTGTGATTGAGCGGGTTCCGCTAGACGTGGATCAGGTTTGGTGACCGCCTCTTTAATCTGCCTGCAGGTCTGTAAATTGGCCTTATACTTACTGTGATGGTTGAAGGTGTTGTCCAATTGTGCAGCCAGCTTTTGAACTGAATATCAGTACCATTTCGGGTCCCACAGGTGTTGTAGCTGAATCTCTTTTCGCCAGTTCGTCATCCGTTTCGTTACCGAGCGGGTTGCTGAGCTCCTTTATCCACTAGATAGTAACCCTATTATCAATTGATATGTCTCGAGTCGATCTGTTTATTCTTCAATGTTTACGATTACTACTATAGAACGGCTGCGCTGCCTACAGTATACGTTATCGGCTATACACTCTGTAACACAATATTACAATATTATTTACAGATAGAAGCATGTGTTCCAAATACTGTTGAAATTCTAATATTCAGGTCGAGTGAGTACACTCTTGACCTCGCATAAGCCAAATTGATCGGTTGGTTCTTCTTATATGTTGATTAAATAGTGTGTCACAAATATGTGCACGCGAGGATATCTGTCGTTCATTATATTAATGAGTAGCCGTATCTCAAGGTGTTCGTTTAATGATAGAATTTACCTCGCTCGATTAAATTAAATTATTAGTACAAATTTAAAGATAAATTATTCAAATATTTCATTCTTTACAACATTTTCAGGCGATAAAATATTATTATATATGTGTTTATTTACTATACAGACAATTTCAGCAAGTTCCATGCTTACTCTATTTGGATTGATTTGGATTTTGCTGAAAGAGCCCGAACAAGATTTAATTTAAACAGCAAACATTTGGATGGTTTTAGAAAAGTAATTTCAACAATATATTATTAGAAATAAAAAAAAAAACAAATATAGATATTTATTCCTAAATTATGATGATGACAAAAATCCCATTGCATTAAAAGTTTAATTAATATGTTTATTTTATTAATATGTTATGTTTTCTTTACATTAGTTTCGTAAGTATATTGTATTTATTAGATGAGGTTTTATTCTTAATTGTATAAATTAAGAATAAAACTTCATCTATTTTTTTTTTCTTATTTTTAGATTGCTTAGGGTTTATAGATTTTTTTATATCATTTTCAATTGTATAATAATGGAAAATAGTTCTAGGAGCTGCCTGCTTATGTGGCATATTGGCTTTACAATCAGCTCGAGTTGGTATCACTGGGACTGTGTCCGCCTACTACACTCAGTTGATGACGACGCTGATGATGTTTCGTGGCTTTGTCCATCTTGTGCTCAATGTAACACATCACAGACCCAAATAAAAAATGTTACCTTCAATAATTCACCTGAATGCCCAATATATCACAAAAATAATTTCAAAGGTAAGAAAGGTCTCCGTATCCATTTCGCACGTATACATAAAAATGTACCTCCACCACCTGAAATACTACTTACAGATAATGTCGTTGTTAAAAAACTTTCTCATTTGAATGTTTTTTAACTGATTCTAGACCTCACTGCAAAATACTTAAACAAATCCCTAAAGGAGCACGACAGTGTATAGCTGAAAAGTTGTGTAATCTTACATTCATCATAATTCTTGCAATTGGCATTAAGAATAACTCCATAAGTGCATGGGAAAACTTATTTATTTTCTCCTACACTATTTAACATAAAAATATTATCTAAAGAAATGAATTCCAAAAAGCAAATAAACATCTCTAAACGTATTGAAATAAAAGCCGATCGAGATGTTCGCGGAGCTATTCGAATGCTTTTATCAAGTGATGATTTCGCTACAAATAATCAAGAAACATTTAAGTCATTGTGTTCTAAACATCCTTCTCCTTCTCGATTAAATTTTTCTAGTTCACCCACTGAAAATTGTACCAATCTCAAAGCGAATCCTAATAATATAATAGATGCGATTCGTAACGAATGCTATAGAAAGAGATATTATGCTTAATGAAATTAAGATTGTCCTAATATTTTTTCCTACATGTGGCAATATTATAAAACACCTTCATAACTTTTTTTCGGTAACAAAATAATTAGTTCGGAAGTTGGTTGTCAACAAGGAGATCCTATGGGACCTGCTGCCTTCTCTCTGAATATCCATCCATTAATTAGCAGTTTGTCATCAGAAAACATTTTTTACAAAGGAGCCACATACGCAGACATGTGATTGACATAATTCTGCGCCAATACGAAGACCGACGCAGATTCTCAAACAATTTTGGTCAAGGAGTGTGCCTATGATTTTTGAGGGGAGGGCTTTAAGCCAAAATGCCACGTCTACCTCATAAGAAGCTAATATTCTTGCCCTAACAACTGGTGAAGAATTTTAAAAAAGGCTATTGAATATTATCTTTGCTTGTATAAAGTCCTCGCTAGTTTGAGTCAAAGGAGACAAAGGAAGATTATCTCTCTGGCATGATAATTTCCAAAAGTTTATTGCTTCTTCCATGTATTAAAGTTTTGATAAGCTCAGAACTACCATGGATGGAATATAAAAACGCTGGCAATGCTAGATCAGAAAAGCGGCGGATACCAATGCCTCCAAGATGGAGAGGAAGAGTAGCTTGGATAAAAACTTTGTCACTAAAATTTTAATTGAGATTTTTTTCCAAGCATGTTCTGACACATTTATCCAATGGCTTAAGGTTTTCTTTGAAAAGAGGACAACAACAGAGGAAATAAATTAGTCTGGGTACGCTGAAACAAAAGCATAGGAGATGGAGAGAAATATGTGGCTGAACATGAAAAAGGTTATTGTACAAAAAAACTAGCTTAATTTTCATTTCAGTTATGAAATATTTAACGACTGATCGGTGAGAGGAGTTCCCAGTAGTAAAAGGTTTGAATTATCAATCAGCCTGATATTTGGAGAAATTAAATTAAAATTTATTAAAATTTCTGACTTTCTCGAATCTAAAACATGAGGAGAAATATATATTTTAAATTTAGAAAAAAAAATTAAGACCTAAAGTGAGGAAGTTACTTTGTAGATAAATAATATCTTTTGATACATTTTCCATGGAATCAGAAATACAACCATCATCTAGGTACCATAAAGTAAAAGCGCTTCCTAGTTTTTCAATAAATGGATGTATGCAAATGCTGAAGATAGCAGGGCCTAGGGGATCTCCCTATTGAACTCCAACGGTGGATTTGATTGCACATAACTCATGATAAAATAAGTGGAACGGTTTATGATATGATTCCCAAAAATATGTGTAGAGAGAAGGAATTACAGTTTTTGCAGCGTTGAGGAGAGAGTCATGCTAGAGTTAAAGGCATTTTTTAGGTCCAATTTTACCAAGGAATTTACCAATTCCACACAGTGCCCTCCGCCTTAAGTTTAGTGCCAAAACCTAATTGGGTAGGGCGCAGTAAACTACCAAATTCACCTTTAACAAGAAAACATCACGTTTTGAAGATAATCTGCGCAAAGTGCAACCTATTGCGATCGGTGCAATAGATTAATAATTGTTGTTATTGATGCATATCTATCGTATCGCGATCAAGTCCTGAATGTGTTGTGGTGAAAGTCCATCGATACCAAAAGTAATCGAGCCGCAAGGGAATGAAGAAATTACATTGAAGACGATATCTTCAGATACAATAAATGGGGACTCTTCAGGTGAAGGGGGATCAGCAAACACAAGATCACGACTTGGAGTTGGATGTTTTTGCCGTAGAATATCCAGCGTAGAAAGAGAAATTAGTGCAATGATGTCAGTAGAAGAAAGTAATCTGGAGGCACCTCTAACAACTCCGACATAAACCTTATTTTCGGCAGCTCTGTATATGGATTTCTTGGATTTACTTGCGATAATATTTCTATTGTAATTTATTGTCGAAACATTTCTCACATTAGACTTAATTTTTGACGTCAATGAACCAGTTGAAGATGAATCTACATGTAAATAATTTAATTATAAGTAATTTAAAAAAAATGTGCCAAGCCTCCACTGAGTTGTCTGATACACATCGTTCTAGGGCAGTATATAATTTTCTTGCAACACTTTCGCGTGCATCTTAAGGTATCCGACAGAGGGCTGGAATATTACATTTCAGAAACTGTAGTTGAGCATCAAAGTCCAAACTTGAAAGAGTAATATTGATGTCCGAAATTGGCAAAGAAGTTGTAAGATGATTTGATTGTAAGGGATTAATATGTGAACTGCCATTTTTAGGTATTTCTTTATGTGATTTACCAATATGTATCCGTAAGCCTTGGTTACTTGCATGGTTTGGAGCAATATGGACAATCAACTAAGTTAGAAGTTTCAGGTTGAGTGTTCAAGTTTCTTGAGGCTGCAATAGAATCGACGGCAGAAAAATCTTGAGGCATATAACAGGGTTATATTTAGTATCTTTTTCGTATCGATAAATAGGTAAATATGTTTTATTGTTATATTCATAAATCATTTATTTGTTCACGAACACAGGTTTACAAAATTTTACCATTTCAGTTGTTAATACAATATTACATTAGTTCTCTATGTTGCCCCCGCGAAAATGTAAACATTACGGTGGTATTTTATAACCTAACAATTTATTAACCAAACAATATAATCCAATACAATAATTAAAGTTCCCTTATATAAAATTAATACTGTCAAAGTCATTAACATATTTTTAATCGATGTTTAAATAATTAGCACAACACAACATCAACCATGAATACCTAGTAATATAATGATATATATATTGCCATCACTTATTATATTCTTATTACCTATTATATTTCTATTACTAAAATAATTATATTTCATGTTCATTATATTGTTATCCTTATTTACATTATATATATTATTATCATTAATATTATTATTCTTTATCATTATTATATTATTGTTATAATTTGTTGGTTTTATAGATACGTTGTTAATATTTGCTTATCATTAATAATTATTATTTTGGTTTTATTAATTAATTACATTATAAACTAAGAATTATCTTTATTATTGTCTATGAATAGTACAGTGTCGTCATCTGCAAATAGCGTTATTTTATGTTTTGTTGCTGATGGTAGATCATTGATATATATCAAAAACGATAGGGGTCCAAGCACACTCCCTTGTGTACCATAAGGGAGTGTGCCGATACTTAACTGTTCTGGAGTTTGAGTCGTAGACTGTTTCCCATTTTAATTTTGCATTTATTTTAGTTATATGTGTAGTTTGGACTTTAACTTCTAAATAAGATTTTATAAGAATATTTGCATTTCCCCTTACGCCATATAACGACAATTTATGTAGTAATAATTGATGATTCACGTGATCAAACGCTCTAGACATATCCATAAAAATGGCCACGCTTTACGTCCTTTTATCCATGCTCTTTACTACTGGGAATAAAAGTCATAAATAGCCCTATTAATTGTTTTGTTTCTTCGTAACCCATATTGTTGGGGAACTAATATTTTATTTATTTCAAAGTATGAGTACAATTTATTATAAATTATTATTTTGGAGAATATTGAGATAAGTGTAATAGGCCTATAACAATTTAGATCTAGTTTGTTATGTTTTTTAAATAAGGGCTTAATAATAGTGGTCTTAAGATGATCCGGATAAACTCCGGACAAACTCTATAGTTAAATTTATCATATGAGATAAAACCTCTGATATTAAAAGAGATACATTTTTTATTACCTTAGTCTTTATTTCATCATAACCAGTGAATTTACAGGAGAGATGAAAATAGAGCGTAACATTACCACAGACATTATAGGTTTTACTATTATCGTCACATTTAATTTCGTCTATGAAGAAATCATTAAAGGCATTAGCAATTAATTTAGGAGAGGTTATATTTTGACCGCCAACCCCAACTCATCTATGTTATCTTTTGGAAAATAGCTTTTATTATTATTGATAATTTGCCACATTTTATTTTGTGCAGTTGTAATAAAATAGTTGTTTTGTGCTCTCTGTGTTAGTTTTATATATTTTTTTATACCTCATAGAATACGATTTTAATATTTGGCTATTTTGTTGAGTCCCTACTCAACAAAATATTATATAAATATTTCCTATAGTTCCAAAGTAGAGATCTTTTTCTTTTGCTGCAAATTTTGATACCATGTGATAACCTGTATGGTCCGATAGACCAAACTCCAATATTTTAGCCTTACAGTTATGCGCAATATTATCAATACATGTGCCACTAATCATACGAGTAGGTTCTTTAATTTCCAACCGTAGATTATAGCTTTGCATTATATTTTTAAAATCCTGCGATAGACTATTTCAATCTAAAAGATTAATGTTAAAATCACCACAGATTATTATTTAATTTTTGTTTAAGCAATATTTTGATAAAAGTAGGTTGAGTTGTTGGAAAAATAGGTTAACATAATGTGATTTTTGTTTTGGAGGTCGATATATACAAATTACATATATTTTGTGTTCAGTTAAGTGAATAGCGGTATACTCCATTACATTTACAATTGACAAATTTGTTTTTATCATTTCCATTTTTATTAAGGTGATTTTTAATTTTTTGACTATAATTTATACGTAAAATTTCTTTAAGAAGCGATCTAAACAGATTTAGGGCAAAACCATAGACATTTCTGCTTGGTACTCCTCTAAAATAATGCATATCCATGAATACTATCTTATTAAACTGACTACATACAAACTTTAAATTATAATTTAATACTTTTTCATTTAGAGTTTTATTATTATTTTATTAATATGTTACATTTAGATTTTACTTATATTTTATTTATTGATTATAGGATAGTAACATGTCATGGCCCTTTACAGCCGCATCTACATATATTTAAACCTATACGGAGTTGCAATTGCTCGTTTGTCGGATTATTCTTCGCTTTAACGGCGAGTCTTCATCATTGTTGCTCTCAATATTGCGTTTTAATTTACAATAATGTAGTTTATAAGAATTGGAAAAAATGTTAATACGACTTAACCAGGTCCGGTCGGACTGATGGTGACAAATTATATAATATACAATTAGACCTGTGTGAAGTAAGCGGCCCCAAAAATAGCGGCCTTTAAAACCCGACCGATTTAAATATTCGTATGAAAATGTGAAGTTAGCGACCCTATTTTTATTAATCTGGTAGCACTTGTAGCCACTCCACAATTCCTTATGAACTCTTCAGGATTTTTTCAAAAATTAGTATCACAAAATAAAAATAGATTAAGAGGGGACGTTGTGTGACTTTTATACTAGACATAATATTCTGGTGAAACTATTCGACCACATAAACCTAGATGCATATTATACAATCTATATACTCAGCTTTACTACAAAAGCTCAGGAACTTCTGAAAAAATATATGAAAATTTATCTTTTTATAAGAATTTCTAATAAAGAGAGCACTTCTTGCAGCTACTAAACCAGACATAATATTCTGATAATTATTTTTGTATATAAAGACAATGACAGTTAGCATTGAACAGTTATAGTCTAATTTTTTATAATTGCTTATGACCCTTCAGGATTTTTTTTTTAAAATTAAAATCAATAAAATTTTGTACTACCGTAACCGTTACAAGCTGATTTAATATAAAATCGAAAAGGCACGATAAGCGTTCATTGCAGTATTTTCCTCTTCCACATCTAACTCCACCCCTGTATTTGCCACTCTTTGTTATTTAAACCATATTACACAAAGAAGTAAGACTAAAACTCAATGAGTTTGTTCGGTTGATTAAAATAACTTAAATTGAATCAACAAGCACAAAAAGCTATCACTTGTGTTTAATAATTTAATTTGAGTGAAAACATTTAGTACGAAATATTAATGAATACAATTTTCAACCTGTAGATTTAAATCTTGTTCTCTGATATATGATTGAAGCAAGTGCTAGTGTAAAGTAATTCATCTTCAATTAAATCAATACACCCATAAATTCATAATAAATATATCAAATATATGTTAGTATAATATGTCTGAAGTTACATTATTTCAGAAAAAAATAATCTTTACCATAAAATTTTGAGTGAAATAACTTTAGAAATATCTAGCACTAAAATTTCACAAAAAATCTGTTAATTGAATCACTAGACACGAAGCTATCTCAGAAACTAAAAGAGAGAACGACACATGAGTTAGATCAAAAAATGCGTATTTTTTTTTAAGCAACATGCATTATAAAACTGAAAAAAACGATATAACTCAAGCAGAATTATTAAGCACCGGAGACACAGAATTATAGTAAATCTTAAATTGGATAGTTATTATGTGTAATGACTAGTTAGTATACCTACATATTAGCTAGATAAATCACTTTAACTGTAACATACACACATTATTATTGTTGTTGTTAAATCTTCCATAGGTATTTTACGTATATTTTATGTTTAACCACAATTTACTGAAAATAATAAGTTGTGGTTCTTTTTAAATTTATTGTCCTGACCACAAACTATTTTCTACTCTATAATAAAATACTAGAAACAACCATACTATTATTACATACATACCTACCTACATAAATTAATCAAAACATGCTTAATTACGTCACTTGATTTTTGAAAGTTTCTTAAAATCCAATATTTATTGGAGACATTAATATTGATAGAAAGGACAGTTCTCAATACCACCAAGCAGATAATTACCTAAACCCGATGACTCCAGGGTCTGCTACCAGCTCACACGTATCTTACATGTTATTTATTGCCTGATGATAATTACCTCTATTATACAGGGTTATAACAGAATTAGTTTACACAGACAATGTTTCCTTATTACTTTGCTTATACAATATTATTTTAAACTAACGTATATACGTTCTATGGCCTCACCAGCCGAAACTAACTTGAAAGTGTCACAAAGGATCTAAATAATTGTAATTTTGAATCTATTTATAATTTAAATAACGGCAAAATTTATTGCATACAAAATACAAGGGCAGACTTAAGTAATACTCTAATAAATAAGATTGATCTTAACATACATGGTCCGTATCTTTAGACGCAAACGAATTATTAAGCCATGGATTACTCCTAAACTATAGCTGCATGTGCAGTATTGATTTGGTTAAGAAATGGGCGCAACAAAGATAAATTTGAATTTGATTCAATTCAATTTCCTGTTTTGTAACCGATCCCTGAAAGATTGCTTAATATCCTCAGAACCCGTGAACCCACTGACTAAAACCGAAACGTGACACTTGACGGGGTTTGCGAATGTATGGGCGAAGGTAACGAACCCCTTCGGCCAGCCTAGTAAAGTAGTAAGAGACCTTTCTCCCACCTAAAAAAGACAAACCGAAAAGACCACGCTTACAACTTAACAGAATATATATAGTATGTGCCTCGATGGTTAAATACGTTTTTATATTCGAGACACTCGAGAAATTGGGAACCGCATTTTTATCTGGATTTCAGGTAATTCTTCCGTTTCTTTCCGCGTACTTGACATTTTACGAGTATATTGACCTTTATGTTATTTACTTATGCTTAAGAACATATTTTATTATATTATGATATTTTTAAAAAAAACCTAAGGTTTATTTCTCTAAGGTAATGTGTGTATAATGGTGTACACATATTACCTTAAAGAAATAAATCGTAGGTTTTTGAAACCTTTGTCACTTGAAGATTTTTTTTCCATAAAACTTATAAAGTCTGTTCATTTGTATATATATTATAAAAGTTTGTGCATACAAATAAACAGACTTTATGAGTTTTAGTAAAATATAGTGTTTTTACTTAAACTTATGCTAAGTATCATCTAAATACCTTGTCGAGGTCAAAGTCAAAGTCAAAGTCAAAAATATTTATTTCATGTAAACCTTTACAGGCATTTATGAAAAGTAAAAAAAAAAAAAAAGTATATATAAGGTCCTGTGTGCACTTGGCCAGGTCGCCATTCCTCCCACAGACAAATGTTGAGAATATAATACAAAATAAACAAATCGTAAACTATTAAACTATTGCCCTTGCGGGAAGAAAAAAAAAAAACAACCCAACCGAACACACACTACATAACCAACCAGTTTAAGACTAGGTGGTTAGCTGGTTCCATTGACCTGTCAATCGTTGACTGCCCTGCAAAAGTGCCACCAAGTCGACCAACCCAATAGACCATAGCTACGCCCCAAATATACATACTTTAATATAGGTAATCAAAATATACCTACAAGTAGATAGATGAAAGGTATCTTTTAGGGCGCAAACGCTGATCACAAGTCGATCGCCTCAGAGACAACCTGGAGAAACTCTGATGTTCCACATTTACCGTATCATCGGAGGAGCATGGTTCTGCATGGTTATTGACTTAAACCAATGCTTATAGCATGTGGTATATACTCTCATCCTACTGAAGAGCACGCGTAGAACACCCCAAGGCAGATATACTATCTTACAATATTGAAAGTACAGAATTACAGAACACAACATTTCTTTGATGCCAGCGCCGGCCTATCAGCAGAAGATTTTTCGGGATCTCCGCTTCTTATATGATAACAATCAAACGTGCGTGCCCAGCGGAGATCCAAGGCCCCCACAGCAGCACCCGATCTCGGACGTAACGTATGTGTCAGCCATCCCTCTGCTCAACCAGGCCCTTAGGGTGCAGACCAGAACCCGGCACACGCGCCACCACTGCAATGACCTTCAAAGGAGAGGAAATCCGCTGGATACGTATACTACTACATTGCAGGGCCAAATACATAGCTGAATCCAAGGCCTGCGCAAACATCAACTAGTTAAAAAAACATGGAAATGTATTCTATAACTCTGTTAACAAAATAACTTAAAATAAATAAGACAAATTAACATAAATGTTAAGTAATAACTAATTATTACCTTGTAGAAAATAGTAAATATTTAAAATTAAAATAATGATAAAAGGTTATAGTAATAACAAGTTATTACCTCATCCAAAAATATATAAAAAAATACCTATTTTAGTATAAAAATAAAAGGTCTCATTTAAGGTATGGTTACGAAACGGGCAGTTGAATTAACCATAAAGCAGCGAGGATTTTTAAATATACTCGTAATGCAAATTGGTCTATGTCGTCGCCTTTTTCGTAACCGCGTCAATTAGCCGGAATAGTGTGAAAGATTAATGCTGTTCAACAATAATGTACTAATCGACCCCATTCATCATACCAGAAAACAATATCTTCTAAAAATGTAAAGGAGTACGGTCATTCTGGACTCAACCGTAAAAGCTTAGCATTCACAAACAACGATACGCTTACTTAATAATAGATAATTTAAGCATTATTTTCCAGTATTCAAAATAATTTTAGAAGTTGGGAAAAAAAAGTTCTGACAACTTTTGTTACGTGCTGATTCTTTCTGTATATGTATATATATAAAAAAAAAAATTTTTGCTTATCTGGATTGAGATTTAACAAAATAAAGAGAGATTTCACATTATTTTGAAAGAAAAAGAAAAGGCCATATAGTATTGAATGGCTTTTGTCCATTTATCGCATGAACAGAATAAAAATAAAATAAAAATATATCGACGATAGGTCGATGGACTTGCATCCAGTGCTATGTTAAAATAAATAATTTAAAAAAAAGAGCGACGTTATATCATCCACAGATTATATAATAATTTTATTGTTCGGTTTTTTCAAATATAGAGAAGGCAAAGGTTTCTATGAACCATACAGCCTAGGTCAGATTGTATAATATTATTCTGTCAATGCTGCAGCACAAGAAAACACTACTAATAATTTTGCGGATTAATAATTCGCGGGCCGAAATTGTTCACTATACTAACCTAATAACTAGTCATAACATAACCTCAGATTTAAATTCAAATGAGAATAACTTTTTTCTCCCAACTTCTCGAACTTCGATGTAATTAACAATTTTATTATATGTATTTTCCTCTATCGAGCTGGATAGGTTTCATTTTTGAACGCGGCTTCTAAGCCTGGGTCTGAAAATACATAGTTCTTCTTTATGTAATTTTTATATACCGCACTTTTCGTCATAGAACACTTTTTTGTATTTTAAAACTGTTCCAAAAAGCAGATACCTGGTATTTATAAACCCTCTGTATATATTAGGTATACAAGGGGTTTAGAAATATAAGGTATTTTATAATTAATAGTAAGTAGTAATAATATGTAGGACCATTTACACAAATTGCTTTAGTTACAAACTAAGCTCTAGGCTTGTACTATGTGTACCAGGAATCGAACCCACGACCTCCGGATACAACGCCAAAGGCGTAAAAAGCGCAACCAACCAATATTATCTACGGAGGCGGTTGAAATATTATTATATAGTATTTTTATACTATTTATATTGAAAAATAATATACCCATTATTTTGACCAAAATTAACAGCTATTAAAAACAACGTTTAATTAAATAAACTTAACGTCTTAACGTTTAATTAAATAAACTTAACGTGTTAACGTTTAATTCAATAAAATAACATCTAATATAAACTTAAAAGGTAACAATCAGACAAACACGAGTTTTATTTAGAGTCGATCTACCCTAATTTTATTCAAATTAAAAATATACGTTAAACATTTTTTTAATTTTACTGCCTAATGTAGGCCTTTATAACTTCTCTAAGCCGACTGACCGGTCTCGTTATTTTATTTTCATTCGTATGGGCGGTGGGCCAATACAAATACAATAACCATTTAGTGACCTGGTCATGTTTAGGCTTTAGTCTATGGGTTTATCGGTTTTCGGTAAGCTACTACCTCGATTTCTTACCGATATGGTAATTCCCTTTTGATACGAAACGGGCAAGTGACTTGACGAGAAAACATACTTGTAATGAAAATACGTTTTATTCGCCGCTTATTTTGTAACCGCATCATTAAGCCGGCAAAGTAAGAATGATCAATGTCGTTTGTCAACAACGTATTAATCTACCCCATTCATTTACTCAACAGGTCTGCTTACCATCAAGTAGATACAAAGACACACACTAAAAAAACTTCATAAAGTATAGTTTATTGACCTAGAGTTTATAATGAAAAATCTCGTGCTGTGTGTCTAGTATCGCGCTGTCAAAATAATGGCTTTTAATTTCCAATAAACATGTTAATACGAAAATGTACCTCACTTACACGGATAAAGGAAAAAACATTAATCCCAGTCAGATAACGTGAGTAATTAACTTATCACGTTATGAATATTGGCATTCAGATATGATGCTAAAAACGGCAGGGAAATGGCACGCGAAATGCAATGAAATCGAGGGAAAAATGATTTGGATATTCTGCGAATGGATTTGAATGGAGCGGCTGGGCGGCTAGGCGGCTAGGCGGCTGGTCATTGTCCACTGACGACTCCCATACACTTCTAAATGGACTGCGCCCGTTCAATTTTGATACTTTTACAACACAATAGGTGAGTAAGTCCTGTTCATTCGACTGTCAAATTAAAAAAGCATTTGCACGTTCGATACAAAAGTTTGTTAATACCTTCGCGTTGGACTATTTTGCTTTTATAAAGTCAGTTTAGTTGGCGGACACTACATTGTTTCCACTATATTTAATTATTTTTTGTCATTTGCAGATTTGTTTTTGTTGTATTACACTTTCAACTATCAAATCATTTTTATTTGTTTTTTTTTATTAGCGCACGGCATGTGACTTTGTATCTACCTGATGGTGAGCAGACCTACAAAGTCTATGAATTAGGGCAGTTAATAATTGTTCTTAAACAACAGTGATCGCTCCCACTATAACGGCTAAGTGTTGCGATTAGTAATGGAAAATCATCAAAAAACTGGACGGCGACAAAGACGAATTGCATTGCACTCGTATATTTTAATATACTTAAATCTTATCGTCAATTCAACTACCCATTTCGTTACCGCACCCTCAAATCAAATCAAATCAAAATCATGTATTTGTCAAAACAAAGGTACAAGATGTAGATGTTAGGTGCAATTAGTCCGCTTTGTTTCACCTCATGGTATACAAATATCAATTACAATAATACTAAAATCAATAAATATTATCTACATTTCAAATATGAAAATTACAAAGAAGTAAGTATACAAATGAGCCCATGATCAAACATATGTTATTTTATCATTTAAAAATGCATTAATTGTATAATAGGTTTTGTCAATTAGTAAATCCCTAAGTTTCTTTTTAAAATTATTAATGTCAAGTTGTTATATTTGTTTTAGAATTTTATTATATACATATCTGTGTTGTCATACCCAGAACTCTCTTATGTAAAAGGGCTGTTTTGCAAGTTTTACCGTAGAGTATATTTTGATGCCTTCTGCTGTTTAAGTGATTTTTAAACAATTGTGGATTTGTTTTAACAAATGTAACTATTTCCAGAATGTACAGAGCGGGTAAAATTAATATTTTTAATGGCTTGCAGCTATCTGTGCTGGTAATTTTACAAATAGCGAGGATGCATTTTTTTCTGCCTTAAATATATTTTCTCTTTCCCTAAAAGGAGACTACCACCTCGACAAGAAATCGATGCTCCTGAAAACCGGTTAAGCCACAGACGAAACATGGGTAAACTAGGTCAATTGACGGTTTTTTCATTTGTATGATATTGGGTAAAATTAATAATTATATTGAGCACATTTAACACAGATAGCCATAGTCACAAAGCTCTAGTCTTGTACCTACTAGGAACAACGATATATATACACATTACCTATAGTATAATTGTCAGGACAAGGTTTGTTAGAAAGAAACAGTTTAAAAAATCATATGAAAAAAAAGGGTTATAGGTAAATCTCCACATAAAAAAAATGAGTGAGTGAGACAGATGACAGACGATCTTCAATAATATTGACAGAGTTATAAGGATTTTTAATCCCACCTCGTCGTAGCCGATGAGTACACTGAACAAGTGGCTAGCTCGTCGCGATGCTTTAAATAGAGTTAATAACCCATCTATAAATAGTTTCACAGGTATAGTGAAACCGGAACCGACAGCTCCGAGGCTAGTGGTGTTATCAAACAAATGTACATATATTTTTTTTATTAAAAACTCATTGGTACACACCGGGATTGGAACCAGGGACCTAAGTTTTTAAGTCCGAGATCTAACCAACTCGCCCACCACGCATTTATTTATTTACATCCTATAAAACAATTTGTATGTTCAAAAAAATAACTTTAGTTTATTCAGCCAGTTAGTACAACTAGTCACGCATGGTAAGACCTCTATCTCTGACTTAGACATGTAGGTACATAAGTCAATTTGAATCCACGTCGGGTCTAACTACTGGATTCATGACAAATGGATAGCTAGCCATCACAATAATAATAGGTCCTTATCAATGGCCCATGAATGACCGTCATTACGCATCCACTAGCTAGTGCTCTTGTGGCTGCCATTTAGTGAACCTAAACACCTGTCAGTTGTAGCTATCTATGGAAATTGCAGGGCTTAGAGTTCGCAGTAATTCAGTTAATTCGTATTTGTTAATTTTAAATATTTTTCTACTACTACTACCTACTATTAGCCATGTTTCGGTTTTAATCTGTGGGTTCACCGGTTTTTACTGCATAGATTTCTTGTCGAAGTGGTAGTCTCCAGGGTTCGGTTACGAAATGGGTAGTTGGATTGACAATAAGGCAGCGAGTATATTAAAATATACTCATAATGCAATTCGTCATTGTCGCCCCCCATTTCGTAATCGCACCATTGAGCCGGCATAGTGGGAGCGATCAATATTGTTTATAATATATAAAGTTAAATGTCGTGCCCCAATAAAAAAAATATAAAAAAAATATCTATGCGTGTATATTTCAAGTTTTTAATTAATAAAGACCTCGGAAAACGAGTGTTTATGGAATGTGGAGATACCAAATGCTACGCCAATTAAAAACATAAAATCAGCATTGCCATACAAAGAAGCAATGCTACTAGCGTATTATGTATTAGGTACCCACCAAGTCACGCCTCATACCGTGATTTTTTTTTTCATTAACTTGGATTTAGTTTATTTTATTTTTCTATGTATATTAATTTTATGTTTGTAATGTTTTATAAATAAATGATTTAATATTAATAAATAAATATATATATATATATACATATACATAAACGATATAACAATATAACTTATTTATATAGAACATTTTTTTTAAGTCCTCTGATGCTGCAAATGTGCCCAAATAGGTACTAGAGTTGGCCCTTTAAATTATTGTTAATCTTTAGATGGATCAATTAAAAGTTTCCAATCAATTAACTTTTTTTTTGCTCCTGGAGACCATGGCCTAAAGTTTACACCGCAAACGACAAATAATTGAGATGCAGGGTTTAGCGTTTATTTGATTCTATATTATTATTTTGAGCTAGTAACGCTACAGCACGGGAGGACGTAGAGGTGACGTGAAAAGAATCCCTATGGTTCAAATTGTGCTTACATCGAATTCAATCAAATACGTTCACGAACGTATTTCATCTCTGGTTCAAATTGGTTTTAGTCGAATACGCACATACGTTTATTTCTTTAAATTTGGACCGATTGGTATACTGACAGCCGAATACAGTCAGTATACCATAAATTTTAATATTATTTATTGGCTATACATATACATTTATTACGTTTTTAATAACATAATAGCTTTTCGCTCGCGGCTTTGATAATACCGATTTAAAAAAATTATAAAACATATTCCGGTGGGTTGCCATACCGTAAACTCCATTCGATGTTGATGTTCGGGTGACCCGCTGCCCCTTGGGCTTTTGGTTGCTGTTGAGGTGGGTGCAAAGTTAATTGGTGAGCGTTCCGCGGCCCAAGGAGTAGTTTTATTATTCTAAAACACTCCGTTATTAAGGTGAACAAAACAAAAAATATATATTCAATTCGGTCAAGCCATTTTCAAGTTATTCCTAAACTAACGCACTGCAATTAATTTTAACATATAGACAATACTAATGATTTTAGAAAACTGAATCTGGTGGACGAAGGACAACTTTTCCATACTGTGCTATTCTAGTCCAAATCCTGCTTGTTGTCTCTTTAATGTTGTATTCTCATCTTCTACACTGCTCTCCCCTTATCTTCTTTTTGTCCTTAGGGTGATTACACCTTACTATTTTGCTCCACTTGTCCTTTCCCCTCAGTATGTCCTGTCTATTTTCATTTTATAGAAGTTTTATTTTAGTAAATCTTAACTTTAGGAATTTTACTAATTGTAATAATTCTTATTATAATACAATTACAGAAGATAATATAATTATAAAACATATATTATCTTCTATAGATGAATAATAACTTAGTTTCATAATAAATAATAATAATATGTACAATTTACACATATTGCTCTGGTCACAAACTAATCTCTAGGCTTGAACTATGTGTACCAGAAACAACAATATTTTTTTCCTATAGATTCTACAAATACAATTACACCTTAAAATTTTAATAAACTACATATTTTAAAAATGATCGTCAAAACATCGAATGGTTTGTTTATCATGGTAGTTTAGAAACGTTAGCATATGGGGTTAAAATCAAGTAATTTGGTTGCTTCCACTATGCTGGCGGTTACGAAATCAAGCAATGACTACTGAATTCATTTCTAAGCCGAGGGCGGTTGCATACCGCGAGCTAAGCTTTGCCAAAGCTAATTCAAGTGAGCTAAGCTACGCATATGTGCTAAGCCAGCCATAACTAAACTGAAAATTTGTTGCATGCACGATACGATGTTTAATTTAAAAACATAAAAGAATAAAATTGTATTGTCGATAGAAAATAAATTTAAAATATCTGAATAAAACAAAAAAAATATTTTGTATCGCACACTAAAACTAATCAGAAGGCAAAATAATTAGACCGGGCTAATCCGATTTTAAATACCCGAATTCTTGGAAAATTCTTGGCAGCATGTGGGTGGTCGGAAAATTTAGAATAAATCATGAAAAATATAATATAATTATGAATATAGCGTGGTGTCTGAGTTGGTTAGACCTAAGACTTAAAAACACATAGGTCCCTGGTTCGAACCCCGGTGTGTGCCAATGAGTTTTTAATCTAAAGAAATATGTACATTTGTTTAACAAGTCCCAGTTTCACTATACCAACTTGTGAAACTGTTTCTAGGTGGGTTATTGAGTCTATCCAAAATTCGCGACAAGGTAGCCGCTCGTTCGATGTAGACTGATACCATCGGCTATGACGAGGTGGGATTAAAAACCTCTCCGCTGCAGGGCACCCTAAGGCCGTCTAGGCGCTTTGGTGCCGTAAGGCACTCGTGATGATATATATATATATATATATATATATATTATAATTAAAGAAAAATAAAGACGAGTGGGGTAATTAAAAAATAATGGTCACAGCTATACTATGGTTTTAGCTGAAGACAAATTGTTGCGTCTAACAATAAAGAAATATCTACGCTATTAAGCGTCAATTTAGGAGCTTATTCGTAATTTTTTTTTTGTTTGAGACATCCAGGGTTAAAAGATATTCCCCTTTAAACTTTTATAAGTTATGTTTATTATTTTATTATTTCGGCGTTGAAATAATTCTAAACAAGAATATTTTCGTAGTCATATGAAAAGATGTTGATCAGATTTCAGATTTTGCTAACTTGTGACTATGCCTTTTTAGCAGTCTGATTACAAAGTTATTTTGCCACGGGAGTGTTGCGTATATACGAGTTGCATAGGTAATAGGTGTTATGTTATCGTCTCATATAAAGGTAGGTATCCTGTAAGTACTTTACAACACGAAAAATACTAGAACCTCAAATCAGACTGCATTACGGGCGTGCGACGATTGTGAAATCTATTAGGTAGCTACTACTATACGAGTGGTGAGACAAATATTGCAATTGATGCATATATTAATAGCGTCAGCTATATCCTAATATCCTATCTTAGCAATATACAGCATTTAATATTTCATAAAATTTAGTATAATACTCAATACGTTTAGATTAAAGTTTACACAAATAATCCAAGAACTGTATTTGACATTATTTGACATTTACACTCTGACATTCTCTCACGTCCCGGATACTAGGGGTGGATTGCACCAAAGTGTATGTTTAAGTAATTGTAACGGTTAAAGTTAAAAATGGCGTCAAAGGTACCACCTGACATTCGACTTTAAAAATAAAACTAGTATATTCGAGGCAACTTTAGTCTTTCATATTTACAGTGAAATTATTTCTGTGCAACTCAGCCTAACGCGGTTAGTATCACGTACCAACATCATAAACTAGCACCAACTATTTCAAATAAACTATGCTACTTTTTAGCATCCCCAATATGAGCTTCGGAAACAACCGACGTTGCCTTTTGATCTTATTTTTTGACAAGCAGCTAATATTTTAAATGAAATTAAGCTTTTAACCTTTTAATATATAAAATAAGAGCTTTTCAAAAATAAATTATCGTTTTAATAAAATAATTTTATATTACATGTTAGTTTCCAATTAGGTATATATATCAAAGCTGCATTTACTAACAAATCATATATTTTTAATATCGTATTTTTATGATTAAAACTGTTATAATTTATAAAAGATCGATATTTACATATAACAAACATCTGGCTAAATGTAACAACAAAAAACGATCTTAATACGGTGCTGAAAATGCTAGATTTTAGTGTTACCAATTCCAGATTGGATTGGTAAGGAAAGCACGAGTTAGCATCAGATGATAACTATTTTTGGTAATGGAAATGCTTCTACAAAAATACAGAATTTGACATTGACAGTAAGACTCCGAGATTATAAACAGGAAATAGTCAAATTATTTTCAAATAAATAGTTTTTATACGTGTTTAGATATTCATTGTAAAACTCTTAGAATATTATACTAATCAGTTTAGTAAAGGTGTCATTTCAAGAAGCTATTAAATAGCTAAAAATTTACCTGCGTTCTTTGGGCGGTGGATGTAGCTAAATATACGTTTTACGGGTTGAATACTTTTTTTAAATGTTTTGTGGCTGAAATATGCATTCTAACGAAACGGTACGATCAAGGAAGTTCTTGTTCTGGTTCCTATTTTTACATAAAGGGCGTATTATTAAAGGTACAAGGGCCGGTTAGATTGTTCGGGGATAGTCTGGAACGTTCTAGAACAGTCCAAATCATTGTGAAACATTTCAGTACACTCTCGAATGATCGGGAATAGACCGGACTGGAACGTTTGTGAATATCCCAAATCATTGTAGAATATTCCAGAACATTGTTGATACCGATCCATATAACTATGTTAATGCGATTGATGGTCATTAAAAAATATCTAGAGCCAATATAATGATAATAATATAATATAAGAATTAATATTTAAGGCCTGGATATGGTTGGTGAGATTGGTCGCCTCGGTGGCACCCTTGTATGGTAGACAGATGATAATCGGATGGAATCAGCTGACCACCTAGTCTTACACTAGTTGGTTATGTAGCGCCCGTTCGGTCGAGTAGTTTTTTTATATTTTTATTTACTCCTTTTATTAATTAATCTATAATGGTTATATATATATATAATTGATTTGATTTGTTGAATTTTGCAAGTACTGTAAAAGTTTCTTCCGGAACTTTTATTAAGTCGTTTTAATTTTTCTTTCTTACCTATAATTTACCCTAAATTGTTAGGGATGGTCCGCAAGACCGTCCACATACTACTAAGAATTTATTTTATTTTAAAAGTTATTGGCGGTACACAGTAATAATCAACAAGAAATATATTGTTTATAGTATTTTATTTTGGGATAAGAAATGGGTAAAATTGTTAAAAAAAGATTGCGAGAAAATCTTCTACGTTTTAAATTTTGTAGTCGTCCTTTTCTTTTATACGAAAGCAATTTATTTCCTTTCCAAATCTCACTACATAAAAGTTATTCATTCGTTAACTAATTTTATACACTTAACAAATCTGAATCATAAAAAAGGCTTTACGTAGTCGCCTGCAATACACTGAATGCAGGCTCGACGCCCGTTCAATTTCGCATGCCAAATTGTTCATAACGGATGTTCATATCCGGGCGATCCCGCCCTAGCCGGGGGCACGCTCGCCCGAGATTAGGCGGTAATTACCATTTCCTACGGTACAGCCTGCGACGGCTCCCAGACGTGAAGATGTCGCTGCTCGAGGATTTCTTCCTGCAAGTGCGGAAACATTCTGCGTTTGTCGCAGGAAACGTAAACGTCAAGTTATCACGAATGATAATATTACAATTGTACTGTTTCCGGTTTTCTTTGTAGGCAGTTTTAGTTACATTCTATTTGTGTATATATTTTTTTACTATTTTTGTCAATAATGTTACAAATGTTGACACAAAATATGGGTAAAGCATAACATGTTTTTTTTTTTTTATATGTAGGACAATTTTACACATATTTCTTTGGTCACAAACTAAGCTCTAGGCTTGTACTATGTGTACCAGAAACAATGATATAATACATATTATATTTTATAAAACACCCACATTTTCTGCCAACATTCATTTTAATAAGTATATATGTAGGTATAATCACGGGTGCCTTACGGCGCCTGAGACCGGAGCGGAGGGGTTTAAATCCCACACCTCGTCGTAGCCGATGGTCTACACTGAACAAGTATTTTAATAAGGATTGGTTTTAATTTTAAACAGTGCTTTTGGCATTTATTTATAGGTGCCACCTAAACTTCATTAGGCCCTACCGACCTGTCTAGTTACCTCCGTCCATACAGATGCAAAAACCGTCAAGTGACCTAGTCATGTTTCGGTTTTAGTCTGTGGGTTCACCGGTTTTCAGGAGACTACTGCATCAATTTTGTCGAGGTGGTAGTCTCCTTTCAGAGTGCGGTTACGAAATGGGTAGTTGAATTGACTATAGGGCAACAATATAATCGCATCATTTAGCCTATTATTGATGGACTTTGTAGGTCTGCTTACCACCAGGAAGATACAAGGTCACAGTCGTGCTCCAATAAAAATAAATATAAAAATTATGTAAGTAATTATTATATTTACGTGATGCTCTAGTTGGCACTAATGAGCTTTTAATATTTAATTAAATATCACCTAAGTATACCTAATTGTTTGACAATATCCCTAGTGCCTCGGATATCATATTAAGCTGTGCGACGGTTAAGAACCAATAAAGTTTAACTTACAAAAACCAAACTTTACAGGAGGCGAAAAAAATGTTTATGGATTTGAAATAATAGCATAATACAATTTGTTATAACAAAATGTACTCTTAAAAATGCCCAAATATTATGATTTAAGTGTCATGGCTATAAGTTTGAAGTAAATAGAGTTATTGTAAGTTAGGTGATATTGGTCGATTAATTGAAACTGCATTATTAAATAGTTTGAAGATAACCGTTATTTCTCAATAAAACAATGATTAAAAAAACTTAATGTTTATTACCAAAAGAATAAAAATAAAAATGTAGGTACTAATTAATATTATTATTTTATACAACTTAAGAGTATGGCAATGTATCGTAGAATGCGTGACAATCACTTGGTAGAACTCGCTTTAGGTCTTGAAGATGTTGATATTTTGTTGCAGATATAGGGATCATTTCAGAGTGTAAAGAAGAATAGTATGTGACGTGAGAATTAATTTTTTTAGGTCGGTGTGGCAGCGTAATCCATTCTTGATCGAAATCTAATTTGACTTTTAGAGTTTCATCTTGGTTGTATAGGATTGCTCTTATATCTGTAACAGTAGGGACTCCAGCCTTACGACCAGGGCGTATGCTCTTGTAAAGCCAAGTAGAAGTATCAGCATAATTTTTGACAAACTTGTGGTCAATCTGCACAACTTCGTAAGGACATGATAATCGCGCTTCTTTAGTAGCTGACACATAGTCGCTTGGCAGATGTATTTCTCTATTTGCGATTTTGCGTTCGATTGCACTATGGACAGAGTCACACTCCATCTGAGTATGACCTGGTTCAAGAAACTTTTATATTATTGTAACTTTTTTCTTAATGCTCAGGTTAAGAAGTGCATTAGCCAAAATAGCATTACGATTCTGATAGGTACAACCGTCTGAGAAAATTATTATTGGTTTTTGTTTCTGTAGGCAATGCCTCTCTATGTAATCTACTACAAATGACGCAAAAGTGCTAGCTGTTAAGTCTGCTGCAGTCTCCGTGAACCAGTAACATGTACAATGACGTGTTGTCAAGTCGAAAATAGTAAAGTTATGACATGACAATTTTGTCTTAAAATATAGTGCGCTGGCTGTTAAGTAAGGGCAGACTTTCACTGCTTCTAGGTCCATAGTCAATAAAATAGATTGTCCAGTAGCAGATTTATTTTTGTCTTCTTCTTTTTCTTCTCTAGCTCTGTTTTTTTTTATAATATGAGCTTGGAATTCGTGTTCATCAAAATTACCTTCTTTATGGCTAACACAAATATCGCACATATCTTTCTTTAAGGTATACATACAGTGCCAAATTCATTTTTTGAAAAGATTTGTCAAACGAATATCTGGAAACCGTAGGTTCTTCATTAACAACACAGTATTGTTTATAACCTCTATACAAATCTGATATTGTTTGATAAATAGGCTCTAAATACAATTTTCTCGTTTCCTTGTGTGCGTAATGCGATGGCATTTTTGGTAAGTTGCTTAAGAAAGTGTTTAAAGTTAGTAAGTTTTTCTGTTAAATGCGCTTGTTCCGCAACTGTTTACATTGGACTCACGATTCTCTTTACTCGATGCAATCATACCGAATTCGGCTTGCTTAATCCATGACTGGATAGAGGAAGACTTTAGCGACAATGTATTAAGAAACATTAATTTGCATACCTGAATTTTACTATCGCTATTTTTTTTAGGTAAAAAGTATCTAAAAGTTCCTTCTCGACGAGAGTCTATTTGAGTTTTAGTCGGACGAGAAGTAGAGGTGCGGGTAACAAGTCCTCTGATATAAATTTTACGCTGATCCCAATTTAGTTTTTTCCAGAAATTTGCATGTATATCTCTGCGTATCTCCTCAGAAAACATACTGCAGCCTCTTAATTTGCTCTTCCTACAAAATTCTGAAGTGCACGGCTCTCCAAGTTGTTTAGCAGATCGTAGCCGGTCTTGCCTCATTTTTTCGCCTCGAGGCTTAGAGTATCCTAAATATTCTTCACCGCGCATTCGAAGTCGCTTTGCTTTATTTTTTTTCCACGCATCGACTCTTGCCACACGACGACGTTTACGACCTTCGTTGATATCTCCGTAATCCTTATCATCCATTTCACAATCTGTTATAAAGTCACTTTCTGAACTATGAACTGAAGGACAGTAGTCTTCGTCATCAAAAAAATCACCGGAAAATATTAATGCAGAAGGACTGACAGAACGACAATTCAATGTTTCATTAATTATTGACGGCGCTGATTTGGATCGTTTAGTCAATGTATAAGCAGGTGGATTATCTTGTGTTAAATCTGACAAGGAAAGAGATACATGTCTAACAATATTAGTTGTACCTAAACTTTGAACTTCTAATTTATCAATCAAACCAATGTTAAAATCTATGTCATTATATTTTTCTGTTGCGTGTTCCAAATTCTTCGGCAATAATTCTAAAAAGAAAATTTAATAAAGTTATATAAAGCCTAGCCAAATAATAATAAATAGTAATTATGTAATAATAAATTGTATAAATCAAGCTAACCTTTTCCGCATGTCAGGTTGGTTTGATCTTTAAGCATAGACATATTTTTTTTCGATCTGAATCCTTGAACATGACTGGACATCTTTTCTGAAATAAAATAAATAATTAAATGTAATAAAAAATAATAGATAAGTACATATTTTTTCACTAAGTATTTTAAAATCATTTCTGTAAATAACACCTATCTACATTTAGGATAATAGGTAATTTTATGGTTTAAGTTGATATAAGGATATTTTTTAAATAAATTAACGATAACAACATAATATAGTACTAATAATTACCTGTTTTAATATAATTCTCACTAATATTCTAAAAAAACACACAATAAAACAGTTTTGAAAATTGCGAACGGTTAAAACAAGTCATTAATTGAATAACTAAAACAAAATGGTGACGTCTCGCAAATAGACGAATTGGCCACCCCTCTCTTCAGTCCCCGCATTCCCGCATGTCAACGCATTTCATTTAACCAAAAGCAATGGTGGAGTGATCACGTAGTTTGGTGAAGATAGACCGTATTGGCAGAAACAAATATGAGATGTGAATTAGATGTTATTTCCATACGTTGATATCTCAGTAAATAAAAAACATTTAATTTAGATGATTTTCATATGCCATGCTAAATTGAGTTTTAAACCCAACGGCATAAAAAAGTGGATTTCGCAAAAAATGTAAGATAGACATTATTGGTTCTTAACCGTCGTGTGGTTTTATTTTCACTATAATAATTTGTGGAACTATTATTATGTAGATGGGAATCCACAAAAAACCCTCCACTGGGCACATTCCACAATCGGTCGCCGTTAGGCACCCGAATAACTATATATTTCCTTGACTTCCGTTGTTATATAACAAATCTTACGAACGGCAATAATAATATTATAAGTAAAACATATAATATTACAGAATATATAATATATTCCAGTGCAATATATATACTTATATTGTTACAAATTAAGCTCTGGGCGTGTACTAGGTGTACCAAAAACAATAATATTATATTCTATAAACATCCTAACCATGGAGAACTGTACATAAAATGTAAGTACTAATTATATTTTGTCATGAGTGGGAATCGAACGCACTACCTCTGGATACAAATCCATTGACGTAACCACAAGACTACGGAGGCTTAAATATTTTTTTTGCAAACTTAAGTTTTCTGCAATTAATATTAATTTATAGACTTTGGAAGGTTGTACTTTGGATTAATATTGGGTTCTACTATTTTTTATTTTTTTTGGGCTTACTCTATCTCTCTCATCCTGTGTTTCTGCTTTGTATATTGTATATTAGTGTGCTTTGGGTATTGCTATATTGCTCTGTTGCTGTAATATTTGCTATTTTATGTAGGTGTGTATATTATTAACAAGTCAAGTCAAAAATATTTATTTCATGTAAACCTTTACAGGCATTTATGAAAAGACAAAAAAAAAGTATATATGAGGTCCTGTGTTCACTTGGCCAGGTCGCCATTCCTCCCACAGACAAATGTTGAGAATATAATACAAAATAAATAAATCGTAAACTATTAAACTATTGTCCTTGCGGGAGAAAAAAACAACCCAACCGAACACCCACTACATAACCAACCAGTTGAAGACTAGGTGGTAGCATAACATAATGTATAAGTACATACATACTAATAATCACATTAGTATGTATGTATAATATTTATATACTCTATTTCTTAAATATATTTACTGCACCTATTTTACCTACTGTCCCAAAGGTTTGCCTGGTAGAGAATGCCTGGCAGCATTAAGTAATAGTTTTTTAAATATATTAACAAAATAAATACTATCAAATTGATATTTTTATCCTATGAACCAAGGATCGTAAATATTTGCTTCTGCATACACATTGGTTATTACTAGTTTTTATGTAGAAGCCTTTTTTTTATTTGCGATTCTTCGTTCCATAGAAAAGTTATTCGATTTGTAAAACCTTCCAAACCATGTACCTAGACCTAAAAATAACATCATATAAAATATAAGCTCTTAGAATTTCAACGTAGATATATGCAGAGCCAAAGAGCTTGAAAAATTGAATGTATACCATTACTGAGGAAGAAAAACTGATTACCAAGTCGGAGTGCGCGGGCTGAAGTCATTGTGCGACTGCCCGCTCCGCACCGCTCCGTACCGCTCTCAATATGATCGAATGAGCGAACATGGAACCTCGTAATGAAACATATTGAACGAGTATCGAGTCACTTAGGCGCTGTCTCAGAGTTTCGTAGCATGTCAACAAGCCGCGAGTGCCTACAAATAGCATTACGACAGAGTCCCGTTTTAAGAGAGACAATAAATCGAATTAACTCCGCTGACTTTGAACGTCAAAGGAAAATATAAAAATTCAACTTCATTTCACGGGAGATAATTTCACGCAGCATCGGCGGGGGTCCGCTTGGCTTTGTCGGGAAATGTTTGCGTAAACCTGCACAGACAATGATAATTAATTCATTAATGTCGTTATAATTGGACGTTTATATGGCGTTTAATAAACATTATTTTTAATTGTGTTATTTTTGTTTTTTACTAAGAAATTATAACAGTACAGAATTTGTCTTGAAAAATATTTTTTTTGTAAGTTAATATAATAGGTATGAATTTTCAATTGCTTTTTTCCACAGGCGAATAGATTTATACCTTACTTTATAGTACAAGTAGGTATATAGGTCATTTTATAAAAAAAAATCCTGATCATAAACTAAGTTTGTACTATATGTATCAGAAACACCGATATTAATACCTATATATTTATTTTATAACGTATACTATTATTGCTTTGCAATGAATGGGAATCGAACCTACGACCTCCAGATTTAATGCCAACGGCGCGTAACAACTAGTACACGAAGGTGGTCTACTAATAATTTATAATAATATTAGCTGTTGCAACTTTGTGTGCGTGTTATTTTCAGACAAAAATATATATACATACATACATACATATCTTCACGGGTGCCTTACGGCGCCCGAGACCGCCTAGACGGCCCCAGGGTACCCAGCGGAGGGGCTTTAATCCCACCTCGTCGTAGCCGATGGAATGAGTCTACACCGAACAAGTGGCTAGCTCGTCGCGATATTTTGAATAGACTCAATAACCCATCTAAAATATATATATATATATATATATATATATATATATATATATATATATATATATATATATATATATATATATATATATATATATATATATATAAATACCTACTATGATTTTGATTATATAGGTAAAATAAACATTTAATAAAATAAAAACATTTCATATAACAATGTTTTTTTTTTTAATTGTATTATCTTAGTTGTAGCGATTTACCTCCAATATTTAAAGGCGTTAATAAAAAGTTAAGGAAGAATATACAAGTAAATGGTTGCCACTACCGCTAGTTTATATAGATATAATAAAAAATAGTATAAAATGAATATTTTATTTAAAAGTAGGCATCATAAAATAGGCAAACACTTCAGTACTACACAAGTAGGGCAGGAAACAAACCGTGTAGCCTGCGCATCGAGCTGTCAGCGTTTCCTGCTCAAAGCTCTTTCAAAGGTGCTGTAAAGCGAGCGGCGTGTAGTCGTTGTTCACCGTACTACACACAGCCTACCAACACACTGTCTTTGTGTTCTATGTCAGCTCTTGTCAAAGGCACTGATTGATTTTCCTATAACGAAAAGATAGTTAAGCCACCGACAACCACTTTGACCTTATTTAGTAAAAAAGTATAAGTGTGTGTGTTTAGTAATAAATCATTAATATTTCATTACATTTGAACGCCTCCGTAGACTAGTGGTTGCACCTTTGGCGTTGTATCCGGAAGGCGTGGGTTCGATTCCCACTCATGGCAAAAACATATTAGTACGTTTTTCTGTACAGTTTGTTATGGTCTGGGTGTTTATAAAATATAATATGTATTATATCGTTATTTCTGGTACACATAGTACAAGCCTAGAGCTTAGTTTGCGACCAGAGCAATATGTGTAAATTGTCCTACATATTATTATTATTACTATTATTCATTCAGAGCAATATGTGTAAATTGTCCTACATATTATTATTATTAGGAATATTAAGAAAATGTGGTAGGTAACGGATTTATATATGTTTATGCAAAGGTTGGAATAAAGACAAAAAAAGAAAGTTGGAGGGAAATAACCCCAAATATTAAATATTTATTTATATATTTTCAAAAATAAGTAAAACTGAATATAAATATATAAAAACTTTTGCCACACTGGAGAATCGAACCGACTGAAATCCCAAAAAATAACACCCGAAGCATGGAGCCTTAGATCGTGATAAAATAATTTGGTAAGTACACATTTTAAAGTTTTGTATTGAAAACAATTGAATTTTCGTTTTTTTCCCAGTTAGCTTGCCGCAGTGCCAGGAAGCTCTACTTTTATGGCACCAATCGATATTCATAAAGATCAATTTCTTTTATACAACATATAATCTTAAATGAAAGAAAGACCAAGAAGAAATAGTATAAAAAAATAATGTCCACTTATGAAAATAATGTTATTGCATTTTATTGTACACTTCTTATGAATTCACATACACACATATCATCAAGGGTGCCTTTTACGGCGCCCGAGATCGCCTTGACGGCCCCAGGGTACCCAGCGGAGGGGTTTTAATCCCACCTCGTCGTAGCCGATGGTATGAGTCTACACCGAACAAGTGGCTAGCTCGTCGCGGTGTTTTCAATAGACCCAATAACCCATCTATAAACAGTTTCACAAGTTGGTATAGTGAAACCGGGACCGACAGCTTAACGTGCTCTCCGAGGCACTATAGTGATGTTGTCAAACAAATGTACATAATTTTTTTAATTAAAAACTCATTGGTACACACCGGGATTCGAACCAGAGACCTAAGTATTTTTAAGTCCAAGGTCTAACCAACTCGGCCACCACGTAAGTGTACACTTATTAATGAAAAGTTTGAAATTGGAACCAATGCTTTGTTCTTCTTTTGTTATTTGTAGGTACCTAGTAGATTATATTTTATAATAATAACAATAATATGTAGGTCAATTTACACAAATTGCTATGGTTACACACTAAGCTCTAGGCTTGTACTATGTGTACCAAAAAAATGATATGATACACATTATATTTTATAAACACCCATGTCAAACTGTACAAAAAAACGTACTAATATTTATTTGCCCTGGGTGGGAATCAAACCCACGACCTCCGGATTTAACGCCAAAGGCTCTACCACTAGTCTACGGAGGCTGTGTTTAATTCATTTAACTTTTTCTATTGTAATGTGTAAATCTTATATTAATTTTTGAAGTAATATATTTTATCTTCCTTGGCCTTCCTTTAATTAAAAATACTATGGTGTTTAAAATAGCGACAAGCTGGCTTACCATTTATTTTTGTACAGATAATCAACATGGTGATTCAGCGCGGAAACCCCGCCAGACCTACTTTTTAAGGATTGTTCACCTTTTTCGTTCTATTGCCTTGTTCCATCATGGAACTAGTGAGATTTTTTTTTTATTAGTTAATTTTTGGTAATTATGGAACTACTGCGATAAAAAAATATTGATTCACACTAGTTTCATGATGGTACTATTCAGTTGTTTTTCCACTAGTTTCCTTTCTGTACTATAATGTTACTAATGGCATACTGCGTATAATGAAATTTAATTCGCATTGACGATGCTTTTAAAATGTTTAAAACGCAATGCACTCAAGAAACGGATCCAGGAACTCTTTGCCGTTTTGAGGGCGGAGTGGGGTGCTGGGACTTTTGTATTTGACCACTCTTATTTAATTAAAAAATATTACAAATTGTATAAAGAAACATTAAAACAAAAACAACAAAAAAAGTTTATTTCAGTTTTAATGTTTCTTTATACAATTTGCATATAGGTATAATTTTTTCTTGAATAAATAAGTTTATATTAAAATGGTATAAAACTGAATTTTTCTATTTTATAGTTTTCAGGAGACTACTGCATCGATTTCTTGTCGAGGTGGTAGTCTCCTTTCTGGGTGCGGTTACGAAATGGGTAGTTGAATTGACGATAAGGCAGCATGTATATTAAAATATACTCGTACAGTATATTAAAATATACTCGTAATGCAATTCGTCATTATCGCCCCCCATTTCGTAAACGCATCATTTGCAACAAGAACAATTATTGATTAACCCCAATCAATAATTGTTCTTAAACAATATTGATCGCTCCCACTATGCCGGCTAAATGATGCGTTTACGAAATGGGGGGCGAAAATGACGAATTGCATTACCATTCATGGACTTTGTAAGTCTGCTCCTATCTACCACCAGGTAGATACAAAGACACATGTCGTGCTTCAATAAAAAAAAAATTTAATTTTTTTTTTGTTGAGATTTTTGTAGATATTTTAATGTTACATATGACTTTTTTTTGAGTGAAAGTCCTCGCGACTACTCGTATATAGTCATCCCGTGACCACGATCAATGCAACTTAATGGAAACGTCGGGAAATCCAATATTTTAAAGTACTTAAATCGCGGTTAGACCTGCAATGTTTAGGTTTATTATTTGTAATTTACTCATATATAAACCTTCAATAGAATGCGCGCAAAGTAACATGCAAAAGCTGGAAAATAAATAATAATACAATAAAAAAGTTTTCTGAGTGCAGCACCTTAACTTCATAAATGCATTACCTCTCGATGCATCGGCTAATTATTTTGGTTGAGGCCAACTCGCAATCACATTATAGGGGCGCACTATTCGGTATAAGTACGCTAAGTTCATTAGTACTATAACAATTTGATTAATAGTAAACAGAATGCTTTGTAGTATGTTTGCTATGAGGATTTTACTTCACATCTAATAATTAAGATGAGAACCGAAAAATTGGCGGTAAATAAAAAAGAATGGCAGGCTCATATTCAGAATGAGCGTTTGTCAAAAAGAGTATGCGCATTTTATAATTCAATTAAAGAGCGAAATATAAAGAGATATTGTAGGGAACTCTTGATAACTTTGAATTATAGAAAGGTTCGAATTAACGCAGGTTTGATTTAACGAGTGTGTATTAAGTATATAAATATATTAGTATTTAAAGACATTAATAGCTTATAGTTGATATTACGTCATCTTTTCATTGTTTTTGCGCCTGCGATATTTTTGGTAAGAGCCAGATATCAGATAAAAAGTAATAAACCCTTTGTATCCTAATTTAAGCTGGGCCACTTTCTTAAAATACGTATTTTTTATGTATAGCACCTTAATATACTTACTAAACTAATTACTAATTTGTCAGTGTTGTATTGCATGATGATAACTGTACTGGAACGTTAGTAGTCTTGTAACATGAGTTAGTAGTTAGGTATGCAAATGTCGTTACCATGGTTAGATAAGAGGAGCTGGGCAGTATTTACAATACAAATATATACCACTGCAAATGTAGTTTTGTAATTTATCAATTCTAATACTTTAACGTATTATTATTCTAATATATATATATAAGTTTTATGCCCGATTTCACCAACTCTAAGGGAGCCCGTAACTAAGTTAAGGGACAATTAATGACAGTTGTGTCATAGCAAATATGTCAAAATTCTTCCATAAGTATGTTAAAATAAATATGTATACATAAATATGTTAAAATCCTAAGGCTCCTTTAGAGTTAGGGATTGTTGGTGATATCGGACTAATGCCTGATTGGTAGTATAATTACTACCAAATTATTTAAGTACAGACAAAAAGATTACAATAAATGTCAACTTTTAAACAAAAATGTTCCTTAATGCAGTTTTATGCCATTTATTATGTCCAAAGAACACTTTTCTCTATGGTGTATTTGAAAAAAAAAAATTTGTTATGTAGTCCCCTAAGTGCACGAACAGAATTCGCACTTGATTGATATTTTTATGAAAATAAAAATAATAGGTAAGTACTAATTAATTTTAGTTTTAGTCTATTATTTCTTCAGTCGTTGTAGTAAGTTTTTCACATTGAATTTTAAAAAAATGGTGGAACTTTGGAAGTGCAAAGTAGGCGTGTTTAGCGTGCCATAACTTAGCGTAGCTTAATTATGGCACCTTAGAAAAATAATAAGCTTCATTTTCATGGCGGGTCCACTTTTCCGCAATTGGCCAGCAGGTTAGGCCTTTGTGCGTGATGTAAACGGCCGGCTACTCCAGCCAGCCCAGCTCCTTCCAGAAGGCAGCAAGAAGTCCTGGACTCCTACAGGCTTCGAGGAGCGACCTCGGTGTTCCGAGGATTTCCGCCCGTTGCGATGTCACCTCGGTGCAATGAAGCAACACGTGGGTGGGTGTTTCTTCTGTTTCCATGCATCCTCTACATAGAGAACTGTTGGTGATACCTAGAAGGGTAAGGTGTTTGTTTAATGGAAAGTGTCCGGTTAGAGTACCCACCACCATCTGCAGGTTACCTCTGTTGATATTGAGCAGGTTTCGAGCTAGACGCGGGCCTGGTTTGTCTACCGCCTCTCTCGCCTGTCTGCAGTTTTGTAAATTGGCCCAACAGCAGCCAACTTCCTAGCTGGTTAAAAGAGAACCTCTTTTCGCTAGTTCGTCCGCTGCGTCGTTTCCAAGCGAGTTACTGTGTCCTTTTATCCACTGGAGAGTAACCCTGTTTTTGTTTGCTATGGTCTCCAGTGCGTAGTGACATTGTTTTATTAGACTTGAGTTCACCTGTTTGTTTTTCAATGCGAGTAGTACGGCTGTACTACTATCATGATATATATGCGCTATCTGACAGTGTACGAATTCCATGTTGTTCTATCTTTCTAGCGCTCACTGCCGCGGTTGCCTCTATTATGGCTATGCACTCTGCTTGAAAGATGGAGGCATGTGTGCCTAGTGCCATTGAGATGTTGATGTTCAGGTCAAAAGAGAAAACCCCTGCTCCTGTCCCGTTTTTGGTTTTTGACCCATCTGTGTAAATCCTGACCTCATGTAAACCGGATTTGTCAGCTGGCTCTTTCTGTGTATTTATTAGGTATTGTTTCTCAAATATATATACGCGTGGACATCTGTCATTCACAGCGTTTATGAATGGTTGCTTTTCAATGTGTTCGTTAAGTGACTGAGTATGCCATACTCGAAGATCCGGTTTCCATTGTCCCGAGGCCTTAAGTCTTATGGTGGCGACAGCAGCCTCATATTGGACATGTAGGTGTAATGGCGTTAAGTTTAATAAGGTTTCGATGGCTGCTGTCGGTGTAGTTTTCATACATCCCGTTGTTGCCAAACAGGCGAGTGTTTGGAGACTTTGTAAGTTAGCTGTCACTGTGCTTAGGGTGGTTCTGGGCCACCACACTATAGCTCCGTAAGTGATCGAAGGTCTTATTACTGTGGTATATAGCCACAAGGTAATCTTGGGTTTAAGCCCCCATGTTTTTCCTAGAAGTCTTCTGCATTGCCACATTGTGGTACAGGCAGTCTTCAGTTTGTTTTCAAGGTGCTTACCCCAGTTTAATTTGCTGTCTAGCGTTACTCCCAGGTACTTGACATCTGTGGCTAGAGTAAGTTCGGTATTAAATAGTTTAGGCAGCTTCATGCTTCTCAGTTTCCTTTTGTTGGTAAAGAGAATGAGTTCTGTTTTGTTTGGATTTATATTTAGTCCATTTGTTTCGCACCAGTTTTCTATGATTCCTAAAGCGTTCTGCATTGTTTCACATAATATGTTCTCAAATGCTCCGCTTACTAGAATCACTAAGTCGTCAGCGTAGCCCACCGTGTAGTACCATTGGTTATTCAGATTTCAGATTAAACCGTCCACCACGAGGTTCCACAAAAGGGGGGACAAGACCCCTCCCTGCGGACAGCCTTTTGCCGCTATTCCTCTGGTCGTACTGTCAACGGTGAGCTGTACCGCTCGTTGTTTTAGCATATTCTCTATCCATCCTATGATAGTGGGCTCTACTTTGTAGTTAGTAAGAGCTGATGCTATGCTGAAAAAGGAAGTTTTGTCGAAGGCCCCTTCAATGTCTATAAAGGTTCCTAACGTCGATTCCTTGTTCGTTAGGGTTGTTTCAATCTTACCTACTACATGGTGTAGTGCTGATTCTGTTGATTTTCCTGTTGTATATGCATGCTGGAAGGTGTGCAGCGGAATTTTAGTCAGGATCGTCTCTCTGAGGTGTTTATCGCAAAACCTTTCCATAGTTTTCAGTAGGAAGGAGGTCAGGCTTATAGGTCTGAAGGATTCCGCTTGTGTGTAGTCGATCTTCCCGGGTTTTGGTAAGAAGACTACTTTCACCTCTCTCCATTGTTCTGGTACGTATCTATGAGCTAGACATGCAGTAAATATGTATGTGAGTGCAGACAGTACGGTGGGGAGGGCCCACTGAAGGAGTGCTGGGAATACACCATCAATTCCTACAGATTTTTAAGGGGAGAAGCTTTCTATTGCCCATTCTACCCTTGCCTTCGTGATAACTGATCTCGCAACCTTCCAATCCTCTTTAGTTGGTGGGAGTTCGGTACTTATTTCCCAATCTTTGTTGTCAGTAAAGTGACAGTCGGGGAAATGTGTCTGTAAAAGTACCTCACTGGTTTCTTTGTCAGTGTTTGTAAAAGTGTTGTCGGATTTTTTTAGCGATCCTATACAATTTTGATTAGTAATCATTATTTTCCTGACTCAGTTTGCTTCATGACTTGTTTTTTATGTTTTCGCAGGAACGTCTCCATGATTCGGTTTTTCGATGTTTAACGTGTTTTTTGAAGTGAGATTGGGCTGTTTAAAAAGCCCGCGCGGTTAAAAAGCTTTCTCGTTTTGTGTTTGAGTCGGTCTAGTTCTGGTCCCCACCAGAGGTTACCTCTCTTGATTTCTTTTGGATACTTATTCTGGCAGTGTCATGTTGAGTGTGAAGCATATTCGCCTGTAATCTGCTAGCGACGCTTCCTTCGAAACATGCCACTTAGATATTAGGTCACCTACCTCTGGTGTAGTTAAGGTGACGTCTATTATTGTTTGACATCTGCTCGTAACGAAAGTCGGCTCTGAGCCCCTGTTGAGAATAGAGAGGTTTGTTGTAAAGAGATATTCAACAAGTTCCTCACCTCTTCTGTTGGGTATCGCGCTTCCCCAGAGTGGATGGTGCGCGTTGGTATCCGTTGAGATTATTATTTGCCATGCCTGAGTTCCACAGTAAGCCACCAGGTCGGCCGTCTCCTTTTTGTGGTGCGTCTCGGTCTCCCGGCATGTACACCGATGCAAATATTAAGGTTTGGTTGGTCCAATTTTTGTCCGAGGCCCTTACCGCAGTTAGGTCTCTAGAACAGAATTGTGTGAGTAGAGTTGCATGCATATTATGTGGTATGTGTATGCATGTTCTTGGTTTTAAGACGGTGTTATCATATAAGAGTTTACCTCTAGTGCTTTTCAGCCCGCATATCGTATCACCTCTGATCCAAGGTTCTTGGATTAAAGCGATTATGCTGTTGTCTTCATCCAGGACATGCATTAGCGCAGCTGTGGCCAGTTGTTTATGCTGTAGGTTTGTCTGTATGATGTTAATGTGTGTCGGCATGTTTGGGCCAGCGGCCCCTATTGAAGTGATTTGACTTGTTGGCGCTAGCCCTGCCATATGTTGGTGGTTGTTATGGGTGGAGGGAGGAGGATTAGGGTGAGCGTAGTAATCCATCCTCATCTATTCCCCCTTCCGAAGTGGTCGGATCCGATGCCTTGTGTGTTGATGTGGCTGTGTCCAGCCTTGGCGTCGGTTCCACCCTCTTCCTTTCAGTGTGTGTCGCTGAAACCTTGTGGGGTGAAAAATCTGACGTATATACACCCCACCCCAAAAGAGATTCTCCTGCCCCGGGCCATTATCTGCCCCACCTCCTATTCCGGTATGCCCACTGTCAGGAAGAGTGCGTTGTCCTTAAGTGGGTCGACTTTCAGCAGCTTCCAGGTGTCCATCCTGTACCAGGGATTCTGTGACGGGAGGACCTCCTGTAGCCGCTTCATATCGCCCCTGAAGCGTGGAATGTGTAGGCCAACTCGAACCTTTTTATAGAGATCCGATTGCCTCACCACTACCAGCTTCGTTCCACTGTTCGGCGATGCTACAGTGCTGACCGCTGTTTTCAGCCACTCCACAGACTTCTGGTCCTCCGCCCAAAGTTTCAGCAGACCATCGCTTTCGAAGCCTCGGCCTCTGAACGACGGTGCGTAGGGGATGGGCGTTGACCCGGGCATTCTTATTGATGCATCGAAGATCGTGTCCTCTATGGTGTCTCTTAGAGTCACGATCTGTTCCGGGCTGAAGTCTGATGGAGGTGTTGTTATGACCGCGATGTGCATTTGTGAGTTGGCCACGTCTGCATAGCTCACCGTGTAGATCCGGTGTCTCTTACTGTCGCCTCTGGGAGAGATGGTGTCGTTGGGCCGGGGTCGCTTGTTCAGCTGACCCTCAGGCTTTCCTTCACCGGGCTTGTTTTGCCCTTTCCCACGGCGACCCCTTAGTTTGCTGTTGGGAGCCTTCCCCTCTGCCTCAACCTTAGACCCCATTGCTGAGGTCTGAGGTCTAGGCAGCGGTTCAGTCTCACCGGTAGGTACTAATCCCGCGCTACCTCCAGCTACGGTCTTCCCTGCCCGGGCACTAGTGCTGGCCATTGCGCCCTTTACGGTGCTGCAACTGCCTGCACCCGCCAGTACTCTCGCCCGTGGCCTCCCTTTCACTTCGTGCCACTGCCGACTTCCCTGCACGCGGCTACCGCGCAAATAATAAGCTTATTTCTGCTTCTTCTTTTTTCTAAGTACCTATAGGTACTCTTAATTGATCTCAAGCTTCATCGTCCTGTCAAACATCAACATGTTATTTTTTAAGAGTAATACTAAACGTAAGGTGCTTTATTAACAATTTCTTTGTTAGACAGTTTTTTTTTCCATTCGAATTTGACCAGTATTTTATGTAAAAAAATTGTATCGAATTTTTAAAAAGAGTGGTTTTTAGGATTATTTTTCTCGTAAACTATAAATCATAAAAATAATATATATCCTACATCCGGTAGTAAAAGACTTGAAAAATATATGATATTTTTCCGAGTTTATAGCACGATTCGTAATAAGATTGTAAAGTGGGTTCACCGGTTTTCAGGAGACTACAGCATCGATTTCTTGTCGAGATGGTAGTCTCGACTAGTTGAATTGACGATAAGGCAGCAAGTATATTAAAATATATTGTAATTTATTATAATATTAATTTATATCATATCTTAATTTATATAATCTATATCATAGTAGGAGCGATCAATATTGTTTAATAACAATTATTGATTGGCCCCATTCATGGACTTTGTATGTCTACTCACCACAAGGTAGATACAAAGTTACATGACGTGCTTCTTAAAAAAAAAAACAATTTAGGTGCACCCTTCGCCTTAAGCACCCAACTCTAACACAATCATATTTTATAACGTAAAAATCCGCTACGAAAGCATTTTTGAAAATTTTAACTTAAAGAGGAGAAATACAAAAAAAAAACAGCCTTTGGTGGGGTGCATTTTTGGCTCCCTAAAGGTGCCTTTTTGGCTCCCGAGAACCGTTTAAACGGCCTCAGGGTACCCAGCGGAGGGATTAACCCATCCTCATTTCGCCGATGGTATTTGTAGGCAACACCTAACAAGTGGCTAGCTCGTCGTGATGATTTGAATAGACTCAATAACCCATCTATAAACAGTTTCACAAGTTGGTATAGTGAAACCGGGACCGACAGCTTAAGACTCATACCATCGGCTACGACGAGGTGGGATTAAAACTCCTCCGCTGGGTACCCTGGGGCCGTCAAGGCGGTCTCGGGCGCCGTAAGGCATCCGTGATGATACATATATACATAGTGAATTTGAAAGAATGTATTTTGGGCTAATATGAGGTTCTGCTGATCAAATCGAACAACTTTTCCCATGAAACCATGTTTCGCAAATGAAAAAAAAATTTGGCTTCCCCATACAAATTGATTATTTTAACATTACTAGTTTGTATGGAGAAGGTAGTATTTTTTTTTTATTTGCGGCACATGGTTCCATGGGAAAAGTGGTTCGTATTGATCAGTAGAACCTCATATTAGCCCAAAGTACATCCTTTCAAAGTCACCATGTATAATTCATAAAACATTTAAAAATAAAAAAATACCTATTAAAAATAATAATAATAAATAAAAATACTTACCTAAAAAAATAAGAAATCGTCACAATTCGCGCGACATAGTGCCCAGAACCATAAATAAAGCGGTTGAAGAGTTTGTATTTGTACTACGGCCAGGGGCCTTATTCCAAGTTTGCAACCGCTAATCACGACAAGACGTTGCGCAAACTATAAATATGGAAATATAAGCTCTATTCCAATGGTTATATAGTATGTATTAGGTTGGCTATAATAATGCCGCCATCTTGAAATACACGAATTCTTCGCAAGTTTGAACATCTTATGACCATTGGAATTTCAACTTTATAATTAACAGGATAGAACTTATATTTCAATACCCATACTTTACGCAAAATGCGCGACGGTGAACGTGTCAAAACTCGGAATAAAGCCCCTGGAGCATCAATGAAAAATGTTGGATAAACGGGGAAAATATATTCCTTTTGAGAGCTTCCGTTGCGTGCGCTGCTTAAACAGTTAAAGTTAAGCAGACGAAGTTGCGAGGATCAGCTAGTACGAGTATCTAATAAACGTATGAGTATTTACTAGCTTGAAAGTGGGTCCTTTCACATGCACATATATATATATATATATATATATGTATATCTTTCTATCACAACAGGTTTACATTTATTTAACTTTACACCACCCCCTTTGCATCTATTGATTCTAACGATAGTGGCGTTAGCCATTAGTATTCATGGACTGCATAAACTTCTTACCATATCAGAGGTACGCAATCACATATCGTACCACTATAAAAACAAATATTATGCAGTATGTAAAGCGTGACTTATTACGTGAAAAATATTGTAATTTATTTACATTTGACGATCTTCTATCCGGATTTAAACTAGATATTTTAGATAATATTTGTAAGTCACGAAAAGTTTTTTGTTATTATAACTTAATATAATGCGAATACATTTCATGATTTTATACAAGTAGGTAGTTTATACGCGGAATCAATAACTGAACGGACGATCATGTCGTGTGCCGGAAATTGCATTTTTTCAATTCCCTTTATTATTTGTGCTTAATCTATCTAGTTAGAACTTAAAAAGTTGTTAAAACTCAATGAAAGTAAGTATTTTATTTACCTTATTTTACATTTCTTTTTTCTCTTCTTATTTTACTTTATTTAATTATTTTTTTTAGGTGACTGAGAAATAAACTAATTAAAAATTACAAAAATACCTAAAAAAAAATTTATTAAAATAATTTTATTTGGTAATTTACCTACTAATAATGTTTATAAATATTTTTATGTAATAACGATTTTTTATTAAATAAATAAATATAACATTTTTAATCTTGAAGATTTTTTTATCTATACTATCTATACTAATCTATACTAATATAATAAAGAGGAAAGATTTGTATTTTTGTATTTTTGTGTTTTTGTGTTTTTGTATGTTTGTAATGAATAAACTCAAAAACTACTGGACCGATTGCAATAATTTTTTCACCATTAGAAAGCTGCATTATTTAGAAGTAACATAGGCTATATAATATCACGCTAGGTCCTATAGGTGTGGAGCAGTAACCAAAAATGTTTTAAAAACGGGGGAAAAGTATCGTTTCTGAGGCCTTCCGTGGCGTGCGCTGAGCATATAGTTAAAGTTATACAAACCTGTGCGAAGCCGGGACGGGCCGCTAGTCATTAATATAAAGATTTGTTATTTTTTTGTGTAAGTTATAAATTTATTTATGATCATTCGATTATTATAACATACATATATATCAAGATATATATTAGATAGTTATTATTATAGTTGATTAAATATAAGTCAATCATTATTACATTTCTGTCCAGTTAATAACGCCTTAAAAAATCTTATAAAGATTTTTTTATATTAAATATATGTTAGGTGGTAGAAAACAATAATAAAAAACACTAATATTTTCCTAAAATCTAAATTGATATTAAAGTCTAGATAGTTATGGTTATCCCAAAAAACATTATTAGGGACAAGACTAAAAATTATTGATTTAAAAACTTAAGTACAATAAAATATCATTGTATTCAATATTTTTCTTTCAAATATAATTTAAATACCTAACAATAAACATAAATTTTAACTGAAAACATAATGTTATAGATGTTATACGCATACAATATATATAAACAGGTGCCAATCAAAATTGATCACGATGTAGAGAACGCTAATGAATAGAGACTCGCTCACTGTTGACTTATCACAACAATATACATAAACATATCGCTCAATATAATATATTTATATTAGGTTTTATATATTTACCTAATTTATGAATAGTTACGTTTTAAACTATCTTTATTGTTCTTCGCAGTTAGAACAATATAAGCTCAATGGATAAACAATTTTATTTAATTAAAATTATATCTACTTAATTATATGTTTAAGTATATTTAAAAAATATAAATCAGGAGACTACTGCATCGATTTGTTGTCGAGGAGGAGTCAGGGTGCGATTACGAAACGAGTAGCTTATTTTCGCCTATTTCGCATCGTTTAGCATAAAGGGAACGATCATTATTGTTAAAATAAAAAAAATGATCGACTCTATTCATGGATTTTGTAGAACTACCATACCATCAGGCCACATTTATTTTTACAAAACAATAATATTTTAATATCAACATAACAAGGTGTTTTAAAGTATATAATACAAAATAGAGAAAAAAATTACCTACAATAAAATACCTATAATGCCTATTAACTATACTAATAATAAAAAATACCATCACGGGTGCCATTTTGGCTCCCGAAAACCGTTTAAACGGCCTTAGGATTCCCAGCGGAGAGATTAACCCGTCCTCATTTCGCCGGAGGCAACACCTTAACAAGTGGCGAGCTCGTTGCGGTGTTTATTATGGTATAGCCTCGTTGTATAAAGCGGTCACCCATCCCAGGTCCGGCCTTAACCGTGTTATGTGTGACTTTACCACTAGGCTGGGGTTTTATTATCTATACTTATTAATAATATTTATCCATATCGACTGGGAAGGTCCCTGGTTACTTGTACTTATATAGATTCTTTTTTTTTTTTACTTTTTAGACTTTACATTATTTGGCAGAGAATAACTGCCACATAGGCTCTACCATGGGTTTTTACTTTGTAGCAACGGCAACGCAACTGTAACGATAATACGTAAGCAACAATCAATAGGGCCGCTTTATTTTAAGTGACGCGATTGAATAAGGCGATCCTATTGGTGATTTCTCACGTTTTAACCGCCTAGACGGCCCCAGAGTACCCAGCGGAGAGGTTTTAATCCCACCTTGTCGTAGCTGGTATGAATCTACACCGAACAAGTGGCTAGCGATGTTTTGAATAGACTCTATAACGCATCTATAAACAGTTTCACAAGTTGGTATAGTGAAACCGGTTTTAACGTTACGTTGGTGCAAACCAAAAACCCATGGTAAAGCCTCAGGTAGATAGAATTATGTTACGTCAGAATTATGAAGTCATGTATGTGCAACGTTTATACACAAACAAATCAACACTGATTGCATATTTACGGTTTCCATGGATAATTTAGGTAATACCGTCGGTAAATTTATTGAGAAAGAAGTAAATCTATCTAAGTATGTCTGTAATTGGCTAAGAAAGTGTCAAAGGACAATGGGTAAAGGTAAAGGAAGATTTTTAATCCTTACTCTGTAAATAAAGGATTATCCATTTGAAGATATTGTTTTTTTTTTATTGATCGATGATAGTATAAATAACTTAAACATAGTCCAGATGTTATGGGGGATAAATTAACGCAGACTATTGGAAACTTAAAAAAATACATTTGTTAGAAAAAATAGTTTTTGCCCAGGTATGTATGCTTTTCTGCGTGCAATGTTCTGAAAACTTGTATGAAGTTATTTGCCAGGAATTGTATGTTATAAAACGTATTTGGTGGGTCACTTTATATGTGACTTTCTCCAAATTTCTAGCTACAAAAATTTTACATCTCGAAATTAATAATGTTTGGTGTTTAGATGCTATAATAACTTTAATTAATTCGCGTAGGTACGTATAAAAAGGCTTATTTTTCTCCAATGATCTTTATTTTTAGGGAGATAGTATTAAGGTACCACGATACATGTATAAGGTTATGTATAAGGTACGGGGTGTTAATCATTCTCAATTAGACAATTTAAAAAACTAACTCAAAAAGAAACTAAAAAAAAAACGAATTCAAAATATAAGTTACAATCACGTAGTACTCTATTTAATATGTGGTTTCAATAAAACGGTGAACCCAACTTTGACGTTCCGCGGCAAAATAAATAAATAAATAAAATTGTCACGCCCTTTTCCCACGATAGGCAGAAACAAGGGAGCGCCACCTACAACGATCCTGGCATAACTCTCTCGCTTCCTTCACATCTACCACTCTTTTCATACAAGCTCTACGGTTATGGCCACTACGGATCCCAGCTTTTTTGGGAATGTCCCCGATTTGATCAAGGAACATTCTTCTGGGTCGTCCCTGCCTTATTCTTTATTCACCTCTGATTTATAAATCTCTTTCGTCAATCTCTTTTTATTCATCCTCTCAATGTGCCCAAACCACCGTAACATTCCTTTCTCAATCCTTGTCACTACATCTTCTTTCAAATCACACATATCACGCACAACTGTATTCTTTACTCTATCCGCAATTGTTACTCCACAAGCACTCCTCAATGACCGCATTTCTACAGCATTAATCCTACTTTTTTGCTTCTTCTGCCATACCCAGCATTCACTTCCATACATTAATGTAGGCACAAGCACCAATCTACAAGCGGCAACAACCTCTTTCAAATGAAAGAGATTGATATATATTGATAGGAAAAAAATATTTCGTATGATTGTGATGTAAGTAATAGTAAATAATATATACATACACATACATACATATCATCACGGGTGCCTTGCGGCGCCCGAGACCGCCTAAGATGGCCTCAGGGTACCCAGCGCGGAAGGGTTTCTAATCCCACCTCGTCGAAGCCGATGATATGAGTCTACACTGAACAAGTGGCTAACTTGTCGCAATGTTTGGATAGACTCAATAATCCACGTATAATCAGTTTCAGAAGTTGGTATAGTAAAACTGGGACCCACAGGTTAACATGCTCTCCGAGGCACTATAGTGGTGGTGTTAAACAAATGTACATACATTTTTAGATTAAAAACTCATTGGTACATACCGGGGTTTGAACCAGGGACCTAAGTGTTTTTAAATCCAAGGTCTAACCAACTCGGCCACCACGTGTATAATATATGTACTCGTATATAAAAATAAGTAGGTGCCGTGTGTAAATGTATGAAGTATATCTCAGCTAGTTTAAACTTTTGAGTGCAAAGACACTGTTTGGCATCAGGTGTGATACACTCTAGCAAATATTTTATGAAAATACTAAGAATCCTCAGCGTAGTGATGTTCTACAATCACTCTTATCGATAACTTTTAACATTTTAATAAATAACACACTAAATATTAATTCGATATTCATAATTTGATTGATAAAATAAAAACGAGATAGATATTAAAACAAAATGTCTCAACTGATACTCGTAGCAACCGTGTAAAAAAATGTTCTTAATTTTCGACAATGTTTACCCATGTCAATCAAAGGTAATTTATGAGCGGATATTGTTTCACAAATATGTCCTCTATTGTAAAATAAACAATGGTTGCACTAAAAAGAAACATAATATACATGGTAACTTTGGAAGGTTTTATTTTGGGCAAATATAAGGCTCTACTGATCAAATCGAAAAACATTTTCCTTGGTCGCAATAGTTTGTTATATATAAAAGTTTTATTTTATTTTATTGGTAGAGCCTCATATTAGCCCAAAGTGCATCCTTCCATAGTCACCATGTATAGCTGATCGATGAAGTTAAGTTTTCGGAAGACATATATTTCTTGTCGAGGTGGTAAGCACCTACGGGTGCGGTTACGAAACGGGCATTTAATATAACGATGAAAAGGCATATAGAATCGTAATGCATATTCGTCTTTTTCGCCGCCCATTTTATAACTGCAGCTAAATAGCCGGCATAGTGGAAGCGACCAATCCTGTTAAACAAAAAAAAAATCAACCCAATTTAAGGAATATAATACCTGCTTATCATCAGGTATATACAAAATCACATGCTCCAATTAAATATAAGTTCAAATCAAAACACAAATCTTTATTTAATTTATATTAATAAAATAGTAAAATTACCATAATTAATGGACCGAATGAAGCCGATACCACATTTTTATAATTTTCTTGGAAAGTCGGTTGTTTTTTTTTTTTTCCTTAAAATTATCTCTTACGGCCTCCAATATTCAAGTTGCTGCGATCCGCGCGAGTACGTATACACAAACATATAATACTACCATAATACCATACCAACGGCCCGCAAGAGTAAACGGCCGGTTAACAACTACAAAATAAAGCAACTACCTACCTCCATTATTTATCATTCAATAACATCAATATCGATATACAAATAGGCCAACCCACAATCGGCGGCACCAAGCGCTCGAGCGGAGCGCGGCCACATCGCACAGCCAAACGGTAAACACTTTGCTGTAATCTCGAGATGAGAAAACTTTCAGTTCTCTTAATTCAGAAACTTATTCAACAACCTAACAACCTTAGAGCGGACCGCCGGCGGACACAACAAACAAACGGCGATCTTGCTCTTTATGTGGATGTTATTAAAATACAAATTAGACTAACTTTTCTCATTGATAAAACTAATGTGAAGTAGAGTAATTAAAATCATATTTACTCTGAGATACATTTCTAAAGTTATAATTAAAGTTACTGAAACGATTTAAAGTCACAGAGATATATCTTCTGAATTATTGCCGTCTGGATCTAATTATAGATCTTTCAGCTTAGACGCTGTTGGTCATCGGGGTGACGTCAAAGGCATTATACTCAGACTTTAGGTATATTTCGCTTCCGTCTGAGCACAGGTGATTAAGGAAGAGAGGCTCGCGTCACTTCTCAAAGCAAAAACAAACACCGTCGCAGAAGCACCGGATCGGGCACGTAAGTGGCACATATCTATACAATATAGATCGTATCGATCGGACACGATTTGAACAACAATCAGAACTACCTATAACTGCTTTTGAATTCTTTTATCAGTAACGTCACTCCGATGACAAGTTGGAGTACACGAGTCGTGTGAAGTGGCCGGCCCTGTTGAGGAGAATTAAGGGATTAGTGCTTAACTCGCTCGACATATTAAGTGACGATGGTTTAGTGCCGCAGTATCGCGCGGAATGTTGGACAGTGAATATCGTCTTACACAAACTTCGTCTACTTTACGCGTAATAAAATTGAAAAAATAAATTTTACTAGCGAGATATAATTTTGATGTTCCGTGTCAATTCAATTTGGATCCGCGCTCCAGTGTCGTCGTCGTGTTGAATATTAGGGGTGATGGTAAAATATTACAAGAAAAAATCTCCGAAATATTTAATAGAAAGGTAGATGTTTCTTTTTATAAATTGGGTTCCTACGATAAAAATACAAGTGTGTTACTATTATTGTCCTACATTTTATTATTATTTTATATATAGCCAATAGCTTATTTTACGGTAGCTATAGTGCCTCGGAGAGCATGTTAACAATCTGATTCATCTAGCGTTGATGAGCAAATCAATAACTGTTGGTGAGTCGACCAATAAATTATATACATTGGAAATTATCAATATTATGTCACCCAACAACGGTATTGGCTGTTTTTACCCTGGTAAAGAATGCGCTTGTTTAAAAAATCATCAACCCGCTGAAAAAAAATGTTTTGTAGTGCCCTTGCAGGGTCTTGTGTAATTTTTATATTTACCAATGTTAAGAAGATGCAAATAAATAAATAAATATAATATTGCTGGACGAAAACTAGACTTCATCAAACAGATAACGGGCGCTCTTTTTCCTTTTATCACATTGCCATAAGTCAGACTAAAATCAATTACTGAAGTTTTTTTATTTTTATTGGAGCACGACATGTAACTTTGTATCTACCTGGTGGTGAGCTGACCTACAAAGTCCACGAATGGGGTCAATTAATAATTGTTGTTAATCTATATTTATCGCTCCCACTATGCCGGCTAAATGATGCGATTACGAAATATATTTTAATATACTCGCTGCCTTATCGTCAATTCAACTACCCATTTCGTAACCGCACCCTGAAAGGAGACTACCACCTCGACAAGAAATCGATGCAGTAGTCTTCTAAAAACCGGTGAACCCACAGACAAAAACCGAAACATGACTAGGTCATTTGGCGGTGTTTGCATCTGAATTGGCGGTGGTAACGAGACCGGTAGGTCGGCCTAACAAAGTTATAGAGACCGACCATAACCACCTTCAGGTATTTCGCCTTTTATATCTAAGATCTGCCAGCCACTGTCTATAGATCATCACTACACCTAGCGCAACACTACGTGCACTAAGGTGTGGCCTCACTAGGGTGTGTTTGCAAAAACTGGTATCTCTCTTTGTTCTCCCATGCTACTCATCTATCTAAATATATATAACTCAAAGTTGACTGACTGACTGACATAGTGATCTATCAACGCACAGCCCAAACCACTGGACGGATCGCGCTGAAATTTGGCATGCAGGTAGATGTTATGACGTAGGCATCCGCTAAGAAAGGATTTTGATAAATTCTACCCCCAAGGGGATAAAATAGAGGATGAAAGTTTGTATGATAAAAAAATAACTATTCCACTCAAACGAAGTCGCTAGCACAGCTAGTGTACACATAATACTCAAACAGTAATTCTTCGGAATCTGTACACGCTTGATCGACCGCCTCCGTAGACTAGTGGTTGCGCCTTCGGCGTTGTATCCGGAGTTCGTGGGTTCGATTCCCACCCATGGCAAAAAAAAAATACTAGTACGTTTTTTCTGTACAATTTATCATGGTCTGGGTGTTTATAAATATAATATGTATTATATCATTGTTTCTAGTACACATAGTACAAGCCTAGAGCTTAGTCTGTGACCAGAGCAATATGTGTAAATTGTCCTACATATTATTATTATTATATTATTATTAACTCCAGATGCCAACTATATTGCATCTCCGTACCATAGTCCTAAAGTTTTAAAGCCATCGTAAGAAATTCGTAGGAGTATTGATTGAAGTACTTTCTTTTGAAGAAAAAAAAAACATTTAGGTATATATAAATACAGCTGTTAATATTCAGATGAACCCCGCAAGAAAACGCGGTTCCTGTGAAACCTGCGACATGCGGCCGGGCGTACTTGGCGTACCTGTCACAGATATGGACACCGTGCAGGAAGAAAATGACAATGACAGGTACATATCAACGTTTTTCTTACATTTTACCAAAGTACGGTTGTGGAGCAGAAAGAAGTACAAAGTTCTTTCTGCTCCACAACCGTACTTTACTAATAAATAATTTTCGTTATTTGCGCACAATTGGATTGTATCCCAATCTATGCAGACTAAACAGGAACAGACAGATAAGAAGTGTGGGGTCATTGAACGAAATTCTTTCTTCCATAAATGTATAAACAGCTATCGACACGAATTATACCTATTAGCATTATAATAGCTATTAGTAATTTATCCTAATCTAGTATTTTGATAAGAGGTAGAAAGTTTAAATTTAGTAGAGTATTTCTAGGTGCCCTAACTATAGAAAAATTCTTCCGAGGAAGAATAAGGTTACAGAGATAATAAAGAATCTTTATGAAATGAATTTTTCTCCCTTTTTTCACCACGTTTTGTACTTCTTTTGTACAAAACGCAACAAAATTCATACTTTAAAGTTTTTTTTTTATTAATAACTTTTGAGGCCTTTGGAAACTGATTAAACTATCCTTACCTCCTTAAATGTCACAAGTTACTATTTGCTCCTTAAAATAAATAACAATTTTACTACTTATTTTGAGGCGACCTTAAAGTTAAGGAAGGTTTAAAATACCGGGTTTTATATGCATAAAGTTTACCGCCCCAATGATATAGATAGTATATCTTCCTTCTATTTGTTTACTGCTCTATTGAACATATAGACAATTCAAAGATTTTATGCTTCGTTATAAATTACCTTTACATCGTAGTCGTTTAAATTGTTGGACCACGCTTGAGCTTGGTTTGTAATTTATAAGAACAGTACATATATAGAGACAAATATAACTATGTTAATGCGATTGGTATTGATAGAACCAATATAGAAATATAATAATAATAATATATATTAATATAAGAATTAATATTTAAGGCGTGGATATGGTTGGTGAGGTTGCTCGCCTCGGTGGCAACCTTGTATGGCAAACGATAATCGGGTGGTCAATGGAATCAGTTAACCACCTAGTCTTACACTAGTTGGTTATGTAGCGTGCGTTCGGTTGGGTAGTTTTTTATTTACATAATGATATCTTTTACAATTCCATTTTAATATGTTAATTTCTATATCAAGCTAATGAAAAATAATCTATAATGATATAGCAGCCTAACCAAACATTATTCATAAATATCTGTAAAGATTTACATGAAATAAATATTTTTTAATTTTATTGAAATAAATCCCTTCAGAACGCTAATATACCTACGTATTTTAGGAATTATTAAAAAATAATATGTTAATATTAATTTCAGAGAAATCTTTAAGTTGCAAAAAATTGCCTTATCTACATTAAAATATTAACCTTATCTTAAAGCATTTACTACGCATTACGCCTTATTAGATGATTGGCAAACTATGAAATCTTAAATTAAGATTTAAAATAAAATTAGAAAACGGAACATACTTATAGTTTATTTTTTTTTTTTATATACATATTGCTCTAGTCACAAACTAAGCTCTAGGCTTGTACTATGTGTACCAGAAGCAACGATATAATACATATTATATTTTATAAACACCCAGACCATGACAAACTGTACAGAAAAAGCGTACTAATATTTTGTTGCCATGGGTGGGAATCGAACCCACGACCTCCGGATACAATGCCAAAGACGCAACCACTAGCCTACGGAGACTGTCAAATTGTTATATCCATATAGTAATATATTATGTCATCGTAGAGATATTTATAATAATGTTTAAAAATATACACATACATTTTGAACATATTTATTTATAGGTGTTCTTATATCAATATATTAGGTATGTGTAAAATAATACCATGTATTATATCGTTTACCGTGTTCTATATATGTAAACAATACTTAACTATACATTTATCTTAAATCTAAATAAGAGTTAAAACAATGATTTAATAATAATAAAATGTTGAACTTTACTGTCCACGTGCATTCGTCCATGACTCTGAAACCATTTAATGTAAAATTTTATTTTATTTTACGTACAAGCACAGCAAATAGTACTCAAAAATAAAAGTTAATAAAATGTAACAGAGGCTCTACCGTGGGTTTACGCATTGTAGCAACGTAACGTATCTGTATACGTATACGTGAGCAACAATCAATAGGATCGCTTTATTCCATCCTGTTACCAAAAATAAAGCGGCCCTATTGGTTGTTACTGACGTATACGTATACAAATACGTTACGTTTCTACAATGCGCAAACCCATGGTAGAGCCTCAGGCACATTGCGATTCATGAGTATAGAAAATAAATGATCAAATGTTGTTGATCGAAGTGATCACAACAAATACTAGCGCGTCAGTCGTCAATAAAAATACAAAATTCTAATTTTGCAAATACTAAACGCAATACGTAGGTATTGACCGCGTTTTAATTAAAAAACGCCTATCTTTAGATTATCTACTAAAATGTTTGAGTAACTGATTCTTTTTTTATTAGTAAGGCAACCTACTGGAATATTTTTATTTTATGTTAAAAAAATATTCTATAATAGAATGAAACCAAACAATAGCTACAAACTTTCAAGTTATGTCCGTTTTCTATCTGAGTTTGATGTAAAACGTTCTCGATAAAGTCAATATTATTTTAAAATATCACGTATTGATATTCAAAGGAGAGGAGAGGATATAGCGAGGAGGCTCTAGAAGACGTTTCCGGTAGACTGAAAGTACATTTTGGAGATTTCGCGTTCATACTCGCCGTATATCGCAATACCTACACAGAACTACAATTCAAATTCGAATTTCTTTAAATATCGAATCTAAAATATTTAGGGTGTTTCGATAAGTTTCTTAAAATAAAATAATACGTTATTTTTTATTAGAGCACGGCATGTGTCTTTATATCCAACTAATGGTAAGCAGTCAAATAAACCAAGTATATAAATAGGGACAACTAATACAATATGTATTTGTACCACTATTTCGGCTAAATAATAATAATAATAAGCGGAGGGATTAAGCCGTCCTCATTTCGCCGATGGTATTCGGAGGCAACACCTAACAAGTGGCGAGCTTGTTGCGGTGTTTATGATGAAATAGCCTCGTTGTATAAAGCGGTCACCCATCCCAGGCCGGCCTTGTTGTCATCTGCTTTACCTTGTTATCAGTTGCGCAGTGACTTAACCACTAGGCTTCGGCCGCTTTTCGGCTAAATAATGCAATTAAATAATTCTTTTTGGGTATATTATTTTGCTGCTTTATTCGACTGCCTGTTTCAAAACCGCACCATAAAAGGAGTCTACTACCTTGACTAGGAATCGATGCAGTAGTCTCCTGAAGTCTGGTTAGTATAGCTTTGTCTTAGCACACAGCGGCCGAGACGACGACGCGTCGTCGCGTCGCGTCGTTCGTTCTACAGCCGCTGCCGAGATTAGCCGATGTTTTTTTCCAAAGCCCAATGTGTATTGATTAGGTACTTAGGTACCGCTGGGATCTGTACTTATTATAATATATTCAAAAGATATAAAATTCACAGTAACACAACTACATTATAACTTATTCAAAGTTAGCTGTCCTCTCTCAGATAAATCTTATCTAAGTGTAAGTATTCTTATATGTAGACAGTATAGATCACTGTCCTTAAAAAACTCCAATGAATTTATCTAAAACGTATAACTATTCGTACCTGCGTTCTTCTATTTTTTTACTTACCAAAAAAAAGAGCATACTGTCGATAACAAAAATCGCTCTTATATGTAGACAGTATAGACGTATATAGATACTAGACATGCAGTCCTGTTTATTCTCTGTAAAAAAAATTTAAAAGAGTTTTAAAAGTCTTAAAAGTCCAGCAGGGGGATTACGCGTCTTAAGTTTTAAAATTACGTCATAACGATTGCGTGCGAGCGAACTTAAGACGCGTAATCACCCTGCTGGACTTTTAAGACTTTTAAAACTCTTTTAAATTTTTTTTGTCAACAACTATTAATATTTATACATCCATATAAATAATACCCCACTGCTGGATACCCTATGACCGTCTAGGCAAATTCTGACGACGCAGAACCATTGATGTAAATTTGTAAGAATCTATATATATATATATCTTCACGGGTGCCTTACGACGCCCGAGACCGCCTAGACGGCCCCAGGGTACCCAGCGGAGGGGTTTCAATCCCACCTCGTCGTAGCCGATGGTATGAGTCTACACCGAACAAGTGGCTAGCTCGTCGCGATGTTTTGAATAGACTCAATAACCCATCTATAAACAGTTTCACAAGTTGGTATAGTGAAACCGGGACCGACAGCATAACGTGCTCTCCGAGGCACTATAGTGGTGTTGTCAAACAAATGTACATAATTTTTTTAATTAAAAACTCATTAGTACACATCGGGATTCGAACCAGGGACCTTAGTGTTTTTAAGTCCAAGGTCTAACCAACTCGGCCACCACGTATATAATGTAGAAAAGGTACTGGAAAATCCAATAATTACGTTTGATTTATGAATATAAAGTTTTTTTTTATTTTTTTTATTTGAATTATGAATAATAATAAAAGTGGGTAATACATATTTATGTATCTAATTATGTCTGTAAACTTTCAATTTTTAAATAATGTTTAGTTATTATCAAACTCTCACTATCAATTAACTATTTTTGTAAGTTCAATACTAAATAATTTTCTTCGTGCTAGAAATGGTTTGTCTGGAAGCCATATAAGTCTTTGTTATACGCATGTATGAAATGCATACACAGAGGGATTTGGGTGCTGCATAGAGCTTTGAAAATATTTATGACGTTTGATAGACCGCTTTGTGTGCATCCTTTATGCATATCTCCATACAACTCGCTTATTTAAAATGCACCCAACTGCAAACAGCCAAAAACTTATTTAATATCATGCTGCCTATATTATCAACATACCTTTAGAAAAATATACCTACTTAATAATAAATTAGCATAGTCTCTCTGTTTAATCAATTTTTTATTTTATTTTATCAGTATTTAAGTTTATCATTTTGGAATGATTTATTACGTTTTTTTTTACTGTTTAATATTTCAATTTATATTTTTTTGTATATATACGCGGTGAGCGAGTTTTTTAGACTTCAGGCTTTAAAATTTTAAAATACTACACTTTTTAGGTTCCCGGTGTGGGCCTACGAATAACTTTTTTATTAAATAATTGTTTGAAAACTTTATAGTGCCTTGGACGGAGAGCACGTTAAGCTTTCAATAGTTTCACTATACGAACTTGTGAAACTATTCATCTAACAATTATACAAGTTCGTATAGTAAAACTATTATTGAATCAATTCAAACATCGCGATCATCGAAAAAAATCATACTTTACCATCGTCTACTAACTAATCTAATTGTTTGAAATAATAATCTTCAAAACCCATGCATATTGATAACATACAGGCTTTAGTCTATGGGTTTACCGGTTTTCATGAGACTATTGCATCAATTTCTTGTCGAGGTGGTAGTCTCCTTTTATGGTGTAGTTGCGATACGGGCGGTTAATTTGAGCAGCGAGGCTTTAAAATTAGACTCGTCGTTCGTATTGAAAATAATGGCTATAATTTCGAACAATTTATTACTTAGGGCTTACATTAAAATATATTTTCTTTAAAATTTGCACTTTTCTTTAGTTTGCCGTTTGAAGTAACATTCCACCGTTTGATCCTTATAAGCGACTATATCAGCTGGTGCAATAATACAGAATGATTTTTTTTTCTAAATCAAGCGGTTCGACTTCGGCTAGATTTTTTTTTTTTTCAAAAACCTAATGGAACAGTTTTAGTTTATATCAAAATCGACCCCGAGACTCGAGAGCCGACTAGACTTCAGAATTTTTCGCTACTCCTTGTAGTTTAGGATTTGGCCTTAAAGGCACACTTGAAAAATTCACCCTGAATATATGTTTTATTATAGCAAGCTTAATGCCTTAGGCATTATTTATTTTATTTGTACTGCTGAACTTCGTCTGTGACTTTTTTTCGCATTGCACGCAACGGCTCTAAAAGGAATAAATTTTCCCCGTTTTTGCAATATTAGAGTAGCGTGATGTTATATAGCCTTCCTTGATAAATGGGCAAAAAAAAATTAATTCGAATCAGTAGTTGAAACAGAACCCTGAGATTAGCACGTTCAACCAAACAAACTCTTCAGCTTTATAATATTAGTAGGTATACATGACAACATTTATTAGGATTTATTAGGTATTTTTTTGGCATACAACCAGATAAACCGTCTATATAAAATTAAAATTATATGAAAAGTACTTATAGAATATAAATTAAAAAGAAGTAAGACATTAAAGTTGGTGCATCCCTGTAAATACGATATTTATATAAACAATTAAATCTTTAATTTATAAGTTGAAATGTTAATATTTATGTAGATAAGCTCATATATAATTTCTTATTTAACTTTAGCATACGCAGGTATTTAATTTCTTATTGATATCTATACTTTAATTAATCTATAACAATAAACTAAGAATACAATAAATTATTAAAACATAAATTCAATATCACTGCCGGAGCAGGGATACGTCTCTATAAGGCTGGTAGCATTCCCTAGTTGAATTGCAATGGAAATTCTCTGCGCAAGGAATGCACCAACAGCCCTCGGATCTCGCGTAACTTCAAGAAGCCTTTTAGAGAGCTTCTGAATATACCATGATCACCCGGTCCCCATGGTCCGAGTGTTCTACCTAGATTTAAATATTTGCGCCGTTTGAGGTTTTCTGCGTTAAAAGCCGCTGCCACTTAACTGACGTATTTGGAAGATGTGAACGCGCTTGTGTATCGACGCAGGTCTTCCCATTTTCCATGGTGATATCGTCATTCCGTCTGGGCATTTTCCATCGTCGGGTGACAAACCTCTAGGTTCCAAAACTGCCGGTACTTTGGTAAAAGGTTAATTTATAGGGAGCGACAGAATAGACGATTTCGGGTGTATTTTTTTCTGCAACGTAGTCGTACAAAAATTTAGCGTTTTCTAACTTTGCCACATGAGAGATAGATTAACATTCTCGAACGTATTATAAAGAATATTTTTAATGAGAGTATTCTTAATTTGGTAGAGACGTAACAAATCAATTTGGTCACTATCATTGCTCAGTATTGGAAATTGTCTTGAGTATTGGTCATGAACATCATTGATCACTCAGTTGTCTACCGATTGCATACGAATGTATTTATATTGACAGCACCTACACATCATAAAACAATGATTTTTTTAGCGTAGCTTTAGATTATGTCTCCAATACTTTTGAGAGCGATTAAAAATTAAGAGCCACTTTTAATTTTACCTTTTTTAATCCAAAACTGCACCCGCAAGTTTTAAAATATAATAAAAGTATGATGTAGGTTTTAATCATAATGTGTAAGTAAGCTTACGATCTATTATCGACCTCATCTATATCATATGATAGAAACCATATATACTCTACCTAGATAGATTTAAAGTATCTACCTATCTCGTGTAGATCAATTTCAAGTGAATCAATTCGAAATTCAAAAATTCTGAATATGTTATTTTATTAGATATTACGAACCAGAAAATTAGGCCAGATCGACTAATAATATGTTATAGTTATCTAGAATTAGAGTTTGGAGGATTCACTTGACATTATAAATACATGAGATCTTTGTCAGATGCCCATTCCAATCCCGTCCTCATATAGGATTTTATTACAATCAATGTATAATATCTACGCATAGATCAATCACAATTGACGCGATCAGTTAATACTTTCATATGTCGATCGGTCTTCAAATCACACTTTGGTGACGTAGTCACGTGGTTTTAACTCGAGACTACCAACTTTAATTGGTATTTATAACAAACACATTGCTATAATCCTATAATGTTTTGTTATCAGCGATGACTCGTCATACTCTGACATCGAGCGTCTCCGGGAGAGGACCCGAGAGATGGTGATGGCTGGACCCAGCACTGACCCCTTGCTGCATGCCACGTCACAGCCTGGCAGCAGACGAATGTCATTTGATGCAGAAACTAAAACTATTCCTAATCTCAATGGCAAGTAGGTACCTAGAGTGTATTTTTTTTATTCAAGATTATATTATGAGAAGGAAAAATTCAAATATCGCTTCACATGGTTAAAGAAGCTGACACTAAACTAAAAGATTCCTGGTTCGGGTCTAGTCACAGTTTAAATATGACACAGGTATTTCAAGGCTTGAAAAATAAATTGGGCTAAAAACTGCTCGAAGAACTTAGTACTTGAATGGTGTAAGCTTAAAATACAATCAGCAATGTTTTTTGCTGAGTAACGTGAGTTTGTGTTAATTACTAACTGTATAGCTAAGATGATGAGGGATTAAAACCCCTCTGCCGGGTACTCTGAGGTAGATGGTCTTTGGCGCCGTCACCTGTGATGTAAATTATTTTATTTATTTTCCAAAGTCTATATAGCCCATAAAAAAACTTGGGACCTGGCTCGGATGAAAACAAAATGAAAACGGTACACGCGCGTAACGGTTACAATTTGATATGCTGCATTCGATTCGATTGAATTTTATTTGTTTTCTTGTAATTTCTATTACATCAGAGCTAGATCATAAGTTCATTTCTTTATGTTATATCGTAAACATTAAAGTTGCAGGAGGTCCTCAGCGATAATAGCAGCATTCAGAAGACCATCACAAGCTTTAGCATTATGTGCAGCAACACAGAGGCGGTTCTTATCAGAACTGTCTCCTCATTCCAGAGCCTCAGTAGCTTCCACTCTTCATGAACCTTTACATTCTGCTGAAGAAATTATGGGACAGTAAGCTATGTTACTTTTTAAATTGCTATTAAGATTATTACTGGCTATATTAGCCTTTAATAATCATCCAGTTGTTTCCCATGACATACAGAATATCTTCTGTTTGTATACGACTAGAAACACAAAAGTATTTTTAAACCCCGGGTATTAAGTCATATTTGCAAATGTCCTTAAGTCAGTAATTCTTATCAGAAAAAATATCCGGGTCACAAAATAAAGCTATAGCTTAATGTAATATACATACATTAAAATGTATATTTTTATACCGGAATAATTTACATAAACCTTTGCTCGGGTCAAACCCCTTAAGAAACCTGAAGTGAGGTATCCTTAGCTGACTCCACTAAACAGATCGTTTACAAGATGACATCGAAGAGATTTTAACATCTAATATTATTCGAGGTATAGACTTTTTAATCATATCTCATGTCTGACATCTAAAATATGATAAAATCTTACAAATTGACATTATTTTGATTTGTTTGACGCTTCAATGCAATATGATTACATGAATCTAGAGATTAAATATGGTTACTTGTGGTATACAGAAGTTGTATCAATATTTTATTATTTTTTATTATTGTATTTTCCTCTTCGATTTGTCATTTCTTTTTTTTTATTAGACTGATCGGTATCTATAAAATAAGGGATTTATTCAAGGCCTTATATTATAAGCACTTAATACATCTACGTAGGTACCTTTGTGTAGTTGCTTATCATTACATATATTGATGTGTATCAGTATTCTGTTTTTGTCACATTGTCAGGGCCATATCAGTTCAATCATTAGATACTTTAGATCTCAAAATTAAGATTGAGATAAGATATGTTTGTTTATTTCCAGATAGATCGTTAGAAATAATTTATGACTCATTTTTTTCTGAAAACTTGTCGATGATTATTAAGGAAGAATATTCGTCACAATTATATTTTTATTTACAAATACCAATGCTATGCTAATAGGTAATAAAATCACGATAAAAATAGAGTTATTTCGAATAACTAAACTGTCGTTAATAAAAATATATATTGTTGGAAATATTCCACGAATTCGATTGTAAACTTTTCTAAATATTTGATAATTTACTTTTGTTAATTAGTTATGTTTGTTTCAGAGAGGCCTTAAGTAAAGCTTTATCTGCCTTATACGCTAAATTGCTTGTCGTTTTGGGGCTCGCATTTCCTGTAACTGAAGTAATCTCTGAAGGAGTCCCACATTCTTATTATCAGGTGATAACTACTGACTTCGGATAGTTAAATATTTATTTACTTATTATTTTTAGTAATATAGTAACTTCTCGGGTTCTTAAATTCTCAACTATTCATTAGAAAATTACTAAAGATATACTAGTATAAAGGATTTACTAGTCATCAGCTACTCATTAAATATTTCAATCATTACCCTATTTTCTACGTTTCTTCATTTAATTTCAACATTCTTTCAATTGGTTAAAATAATGTACTTAAATTCGTTACAAAATACACAATAATTATTGTATATTTACTTACCTTCTATCCTTCTATAATGTATTTTTTTTTTCAGGGATTTTATCTATATTTATATTCAGTTTCAATAATATTTGTAGTATTTCATTATGCAAACTTAATGCGACAAAAAGCCGTTTCCGGTATTATTAATGACTATGGTAAGTTTTTTTATTTATGAAAATTCTATTTTCATATTTTATATTATTAGAGCGCGGCATGTGACCTTGTATTTACTTAATGGTAAGCAGACCTACAAAGTCCATGAAGTTTACGAAATAGTTGGCGACAAAGACGAATTTGCATTACGAGTGTACTATAATTTTTTTTTTATTTATTTGAAGCCACAAAAATAACAAAGTAACGAAAAAAAATGCTTGCTAGTTATATAAATATTAAGACTTACAAAGGTATATATTTCACTATTCACCACACTAGGATTCCCTGTGTCGTGGTGATTAGTCTCTTCCTTGTAGTTACTTAAATATACACATATATATTCCAGCTGCTTTATCGTCAAATTAATTGCCCGTTTCGTAACCGCACTCTAAAAGTGGACTATCATCTCGACAAGAAAGCGATGCATATTTGTGCGTGTGGTAACGAAACCGGTCGGTCGGCCTAGCAAAGTTATAGAGACCTCTACCTAAAAATAAACCATAATGTCATTAAGACAAAAATAATATATTCCACCTAACATATAGGTATGTGCCCACTGGAATCAAGAAAAAACAATAATTAACGTAATTACAAACATTTGCTCAACAAAATGTGTCGTTAAAATCCTATCTTATTTACATAATTACAGGCTCCAAGAATATTACCTTCTTTAGTTTTGCATTCAACTAATGTCCTCCGTACGTAATGCCCTGGAAAACTTCATTAGCCATACAAAGCTTTAATATATGTATATTAATTTAAATCTTAATTTATTGTTTTTTTGTACTTTATGCTAATGTGCACATTGATAGCACTAGTTATAATAGTTTTCTTCATGAAAAGCGATGAATGCATAGAAATAAGGTCTTAAGTGAATCTATGTACAAACAATATTTTTACTTTTCATGCTCTGAAAATCGAATTTTGTGCACAAGTGCATTATGAACGTCTTAACTCATACTCATAAATGTATGTATATTAAGGCAAAGAAAATAAGCCATATAGCCAAACACAATAAGAAGTTCATAGATAGAATTTTGTTATTTTATAATATGTACTTAAATTTATTTGCCTTATGTGTTTTTTAAGACATAAATACCGTTAATATGCCGGGAAAAACAATGTCCTTCAGTATTCAAAACTGTACCAATTTTACTTTGAATTTTAATTAAAGAAATGTTATGCTATACTACTGATTTCCTCGCGATCGCAGTGAAAAGCAGAGTTTATAACTCGTCCACAAAACCATTTTATCCTCGATATTACTATCAGCCCTCGTCTTCGGCTCGGGCTGCTAAAAGTCTCGGATAAAAATGGTTCGTTTTGTGCACTTGTTGTAAAATCTACTATTACTCGTAGACTACTATTAATCAATAATTGTGTTATTATTCATCAAATTGCAGAAGACCACGATAAAGGAGATAGAAGTGATAAAAATGGTAAAACTACACCGTCTGAAAAAAATAAACATCCTAAAGAAAGTATATCGAGATATGGTAGTTTTTATTTGAGATGTGGAGCTATAGGTATGCATGTATTATTATTTACAACTTTAAGTAAAGCCTTAATTATATAGAAACTAATTTATTACTCATATAGCTATGGATCTAGTGAGATTAAAAACATACCATTACCTTTCGACGCCCTTAGGGACAGACCAACAGCGGAGTTGGGGTACCCAAATAATATCGTAGATTTTTATTTATTAACAGTTTAACTAATTGGTATAGTAAAACTGGATTTTTTTTCAGCCTTTGGGATAGGTTCCATGGTGTACAGTGGTTTAGAATTCGGTGAATTTTTCGAAATGAGGGATCAATGTCGATCCGTTCTATCTGCCCTCACACCAGCATTTAGGATGGCTTTGACGCTGCTACAGATGCAGTTCATCTTCCTCACCAGTAAAGAAATCGAGTCTGGAAGCCACAAGATGATACAGAGATTTGGATTCATGCATATGCTAGCAACCAACTTATGTGAATGGCTTTACGTTCTTGTAGAAGAAACTAAACATGAAATTCATCATCTGCAACATTCAATAGTTGAAGAAGTCAATGAAACTAGTCATAATGGAACAGGGTTACCTTGCAGAAGATCTAATATTATGGGAGCCTTACTACAAAATGCTTCCCCTTTTTTATTTCCATGCACAATCGAATATTCACTAATTTGTGCAGTAATTTTGTACGAAATGTGGAAAGAGGTAAGTTAATATTATAAGGGATAAGTAATTTAGAATATTTAAAGCTTATTAATAATAAATCTTTTCATTAATAATTCCTTCTTTTTTTTACAGTTAAAATGTACTCCAGAAGATTTTGAAAGAAAATTATATACGCATTCACACAAAAGTAAATCTAGAAACAATTCAGTAACCCCAGAAAAAATATTACACCAATTTGGTAAGTTTATTTAAAATAATTGAAAGATAATAAAATTTGTTTACTTTCAAAATACACACAGCTAAATTAATATTTTTATGGTTATAAAATTAGATAATACTTGGCTTATTTATGATAAGGTAAATATTTATTAAAGTAAAAACTGTATATGCCTTTGTAACTTAATATTATGGATAGTTTGGATAGAGTAAAGTTGTACGATTTTCTTGACATTTATAATTTAAAATTATATATATTGTATTTTTGTATTATATTTTGAATAAATGATTTAAATTTAAAAAAAATTGCGACTCACGCACCACATATAAACCTTAAAGGTTTCCGTTGGTGTGTAACATAATTATTGTAAATTAGTTATAAGTTTTGTTGAATAATAAATGAAAAAAAAAAAAAAACATATTCGCAAATACCGTCCTATGGGTTCGCGTATTCTTGCGAATGTGAGAGACCCGCATAATATGAGTATAAAAACCTTTCTAAAACAATAGTTCTAGAAAATATACAAAAAAAAATGGCACGCGTTGACCTATTTTTTTTTAATAGCATTCAAGTCTATCAGCTTTCAATTTTATTAAAATATATTTTTCCTTTCAGCTCACATGCTCGGCGTAGGGTCTCCATACGGAAGCCGAGCAGCGTTACATCATTTCTCGTTGGATTGTTCCCACGCCCACCGAGGACTCTTCACCGGGATCCTTCTAATAGTCCTCACTATCATCTCACTCATTATGTTCTTTGTTCTAGCAAACAACCCTAACACTGTTAATGTAAGTTTTGGAAACGATATTCTTTTTACTTTGGATTGGTTTTGCTGAATTTAGAGTTGGTTCAGATTTCCCAAGATACCTAATGGTTTAAAAGCGCTTCATTACTCAGATAACCAACAAAACACAGGCTATTTATGTATTATAATTGCACGGCACTTTTTTTATTTACCTATTTTTTATTATAAACTGAATCATATTATCATATTATGATTTCGATCAGGCAAGATTGAGGTCAAACGCAGAGAAGAGATAGCACGCTCACTTGTTTGGGTTATTTTAGGAGAGTACTGCATCGATTTCTTGTCGACTTGTCGATAAATCCATAGACTAAAACCGAAACATAACTAGGTCACTTGACGGTTTTTGCATCTGTCGTAACGATACCGGACGGTCGGCCTAATAAAGTTATAGAGGCCTTCCTCCCACCTATTTTTTTTAGTGGGGACAGCTCTATGTAATTTTGGGCATTATGATTCATTTGATAAATGTGTTCCGTCATTAATTAAATGTAAGCCGTAAATATTGAATGTTTTAGATAAATAAAGAATTTAAAGTTATGATAAATAAAACGTTTTATGGTCTTTTCAGGATGCCATATTTCAAGTAAATATTTGCGAACTGATTCTCTACACACTGACTCTATTAGCTTGTGCTACAGCGATGAAACAAATGAGAGTGTTGGCGTATAAAAGAAAATCTCAAGGTTATAATTTATTATGTTATCTTCTACAAACTTACCACTTGTTCAGTAAAGACTAACAAATTTCAATCACTTTCCATTACAGACACCGCAATAAACTATAACATGCAATTCGTATTACTTTGATCATCGAACCAATAGTCACTATCATTAGCGCATGCCACAAGATTATTAGTACATCGATGAAACGAATTAAAAATAATATTAAAGAAAATCTTAAGGTTATAAATTTGTATTTTATCCCTTACACACTTGCTATATTAGCCTGTTACAGCGTTGGAACAAATAAGACTGTTGATGTATAAAATAATATAGAAATGCATTTTAACACCATTTAAAAAAAAAACTTATCGTATTTGAAAAAAGAAAGACAGAATTATTGACTTATTTTCCAATTTTTTTATACTTAATTATGTTACAGCCGTGCTGGTGCTGGACACGTCTCTACTCATCCTAGCCCAGTCTGGCATGTTTGTGTACTGCATGTTCAGCCTCATTGGATGTCATCACACTGCCCATGCCAGTGGGGGCGCTGGACTCACAGGCTTCTTTGCAGAATTTATGTCACTTGTCCAGGTAACCTTTTAGCTTTGCCAGTCGTTTAATGCAATACCTTCGTCAATGTATTTTAGTCTACTTTTTATCCCCCATCTAGCAAGTAAAATTGTTAATTTGGAATCTCTTTCAGGAGCTCCCTTATAAACACGTATATTGTTAACTAAAGCGAAGAGACTCATAATATTATAACTGGATCATCTGGAAAATATAGAAATTTCATATTTTTATTTATATTAGAGCACCGCATATGATTTTGTACCTATCTGATGATAAGCAGACCTACAAAGTCCATGAATAGGGTCGATCAATACAGTATTGTTTAACTACATTGATTGCTCCCACTGGGCGGCGACAAGGATGAGTATTAACCTTGCTGCTTTATCGTCAAGCGCCCGTTTCTTAACCACCAAGATGCAATAGTCTCCTGAAAACCGATTATTTCAATATTTGTTTAAACTTTTTTTTTTCAGACTATATTCCAATCTTTATTTATCATCGATGCATGGTGGCGTCGCAGCAGGACATCGCAGCAACGAAGAGAAAAGCCAGGCCGGCAGATCGTCACCTTTATGCTATTCGCAAATATGGCTATGTGGGCCATCAATACTCTTGAAAAGGTAATTTACAACAACCCTAAAATTTATTTTAAATTCAGAGTTATTATCATAAAACTAATAATAATATATGGAACCGCCATAATGCTTTAAATAGATCTATAAAACAAAATGTTAAACGAGTTCGTTGACAATATTCTGTTCTCACTTCATCCAATCAACGCTCAGTGATTGCTTTCGTTCTCACTTTTGTTTTAAATTTGTATACCTACCATCTTCTGTTCTCAAAACTGGAAAGGTTTAAGGGCCATGGGCACCTCCCTATTTTATCTCCATGGTTAATGTAGATACACCTTCTATTACCGAGATATTAACTATCCTTAAAAGGGGCTTTTCACTCCCTTGGGATTCATTTTTTTAATAGTACTTTCTAATTTTTAACTTCATCATTTTAGTCCAGCAGTTTTCGAGATTTATGTTTAGTCACTCATTCACTTACTATATCTATATAGGTTAAGCGCCATAGATAAATTCATCAGTGTTTCTATAATTTTATAGATGCCTATAGAATTTGGCAAAACAAATATCATAATTTAGGGTTGAAGGTTTCTCATTATTTAACAATGATCTTAGTACCTTCACATTGTAAAAATACAGGGGCCTTAAAGAAATTATGACGATTCCATCGATGGAATCGCCATCAGTCAAATTAATATGGATTTTGACAGATTTCAGTCGGCCCTCTAGGCGTACTTTTTAACTGAAGGTGATTCCATCGAAGGAATAAAGTGGTTTTTCTCTAAGGCCCCAGGTATATTTACAGTAATTTTAGCAACTATCAAGGAGATCCACTGAAATCATAATAAACTTACCTTCTTTCCCTACAGAACCGTGCAGAATTCAGACCAGCTCACCTAGCATTTTACGGACCCTGGGCGTGGACCATCATCACACACGTATCGATGCCTCTGGCCATATTCTACAGGTTCCATTCAACTATCTGTCTCTTTGAAATTTGGAAAAATAGCTATAAAAATAAACCACTTTATTTCCATGTATAATATTAATTATTTATTTTTAATAAATCTTATTTTTAAAATTTATTTGTTTTATTTATGGTGTATATTATTATTATGTGATATTTAACCAAAGTGTATTTTTATAAGAACTTAGCATGTCACCTTACTTGATGGAAAGCAGTATGAAGGTCGAAGAACACAAGCAACCAATAATTATGAGCTACTACAAGGCTTTTTAGGCTTAGATCTTAACTAGTCCGTTAATAATGTGCTCCACGGACGAGTTGACCACTTTCAAAAACTAGTGGCGTCTTCTGGTCCGACAGCTGTGCGACTTGGACCAAGAAACCGAAAAGGGGTCAAGTCGCCCATTTCTTTTTTGACAATATAAGTAGGTAATCTTAGTTTCTCAAATTATTGTTCCTAAAATATTTCAGATTTTCATCCAAAAAATCACTTCAGTCTGTAACAGATTTTTAGTTAAAATATTTTGAGCAGGTTTGATTGCTTGAAATAAAATATCATCAAATGATATAAGCTTAAAACTATTATTTCATTGTATCTATTAAATACCTAATTTATTAGCTATAGGTGTGGATATGACTACTGGTATTATGTCGATTACAATAATACCTCGCAATATTATTGTAATAAACAGCTTTAGATAAGTAATCAAACGATGTATCAAAGCGATTGCTATAAATTGCTACTTAAACAGATAATGTACTAAATTAATATACTACAGTCTATATTTATATATATGTATAAAAGAAAATGAGCTGACTGACTGACTTGCCTACTTATTATCGACAAGCCGAAGTTATTGAAGCACAAAGGGATCATTGCTTTTAGAAAATAAAAACTATTAACAAAGGTTTTTTTTTAAATAAAACCCAGAGATGGGTTTACCTCGTCGTAACCGATTCAATCGGCGGATAATATATATATATATATATATAAGTTATTCAATATTTAACTTGTATGGAGAATAAATCAATTTGACAGTTTTTTACTTACAAGTTAACTGTCGAATAACTTTATCTGAAGATTGAAAGCCAAGACATTTAAGGTTTGCAAACCAATGATTATAATAAAATTAAAAAACAGACTTACATACTAACTCCTACGCTGAGATTACAAACGATACTACTTGGAAAAATATATAGGTGGTTACTCCTTATGAATTCTTTATTATTTTCTAATTTATTAATAATACTTGCTTTTTATTTTATTACATCTAGTTTATCTACTTATTGCTTAATTTTTTCGGAAGGTTTAACTAGCAGAGAATGCCTAGCGGCATTAAGTCCGCCATATTCTACTAAATTTGTCCAATAATGATGCTAATTGCTAAATACTCTCGATACTATGGAAAGGAGTAGATAATGCATACAATAATATTCAAATAAATGGATTTAAGTTGCTGGCTGTCAATTTAAAACCAATGCACCAAATAGGATGGAATCATTCAGAAAATGACTTGGCGAATCCTTTATCTGACCGATAATGTTTTCACTTTTTTATTGTTTTCCCTTCTATCTTCGATTTAGAGTTCTCTACCTATCTCAAGCAAACATAGCAAAATCAACTTTATTCTAGCATCATTTACATTTACTGTTCTAATTTTAATATTACCCTTGCTATCTCTCGGAGGAAAGAAAGAAATGGAATATACCAAACTACATATCTATATCCATCTTTTTATTTTTCCCGAGAGATCGCACAGGGTAATTATTAAATTTAATTTAAAACAGCCCCTTACTCTCGAGTACCTATTGAACTTAACGTTGCCACTTTACATAATGCAGTTATCATTACTTAGTCATTTTTCGTGATTAAACAATAAACTTACAACGTATTAACATAGCTGTCACGAGTAGAGTAAACGTGTACACAAGTACATCACACAGTTTTATGAGATGAGTGTACATGAACGTTTTCTTTATTTTATCAATTTTCATTTCTGAGTGAGAAGAATATATATAATACTGTATGACAAAACATTAATTAATAGTATTTTTTTTATATACTATATTTATCACACATTGCCTTCAAAGGTTGCTGGTAGAAAATGCCTAAGACCTCGCCTAAATAGGATACAATTTTATGCAATAAATAATTTTAAAATAATAAAATTAATAGGTACCATCACGGGGGCCTATTTGGCTCCCGAGAACCGTTAAACTGCCTCTGGGTACCCAGCAATTTAAACCGTCCTCAATTTCACCGATGATATTCGGAGGCAACATCTAACAAGTGGCGAGTTTGTTGCGGTGTTTATTATAAAGTAGCCTCGTTGTATAAAGCAGTCACCCATCCCACTTCCGGCCTTGCTATCATTTACTTAACCTTGTTATCAGTTGCGCGGCAGGGCCCGCTTTTTAAGAATTTAAAATAAAGAAAAAAATTGTCAACAAAATAAATTGTCAATAAATTGGTTACAAACTAAGATCTAGACTTGTACTATGTACGATCAGCGATACTAAAACATATTATATTTTTTTATAAACATTCAGACCATAGCAAATATATGAAAACTTTGCCATGTATGGGAACCATTGTTTTTATGTTTTTTTTATTTTTTTTTGTAGTTTTACAAATCAAAGCAACTTTTACTAAGCAACTACTATTAATCCTGGGGTATGTGTTGATGATACTAGTTCCACATTGATAGCATCTTTAGAATTAAGCACCTATCTATATGTAGGTATACTCTTCATTTAATGGCCATTAAAGTTACTACATATTTCCAATCATTTAAGGCTGAGTTGTACCAAAATGAATGACTAAAATTTATATTCAGCTCTGGATTTGTGGCGTTTTGGGTTGAAACCACCAACGCCAACCAATCAACCTATCAGTACCCAAAAATCTTTTGGGTACTGATAGCAATTGATGTAAATATAAATACCCATTATTTTATTTTTAGTAGTTTATTGATTTTATAATAAACTGGAAAAAAATGCTAGTTGTACCACCTTCTCAAGTCTAAATATTGTTTTGACCAAATAAACCTCTTATCTTTGTTTACAATCCAAAATCCTATCACTTTGCGCTTAATTAGTCACAGCCTCATCGCTGGCAATATGTTTCATATAAGTGTCAGAAATTAATGTGAAATACTGCCTCAGCATTAACACGGAATTATTATCTAAGCGCTGGGAGCTTACTCGATCAGATTAGACAATAGGTATATCTGTAAACTCCGATAGTGTCTCTCATTGATAACACAACTCGCATAACACAGCAGACAAAAACATTAAACGAACCGCTTGTGAAATCTTGGAGACACGAGGATTTGTGAGTGTTAAGTGTATTATGTGTATGTGACATTGAAACATGGTGGAATTTGTTGAGGAAACCGAAGAAATTGAGAGGTAGGAAAGCAAAATGTCTCAATCATACTTTTAATAACATAACTCACTTAAAACATTGGCAAAGGTTAAAGTATATAATTAAAGTAAACAATATTATATTTATTTACTAAGTGATGTTACATTATCTTCCTATATTGTATTGTCACAAAAATTATCACAGGAAATATATTTAAAAAAAAAACGTACACGTAGCTTCAATACCATTCACACTACAGTGAGTCATACATAAGGTACAACATTACACCATTATTTTTGATGATCCCAAATATTCCATGAGTCATACATTCACGAATAATTTACATAACCACTTCAAGACCCACATGTTAATCAGTACACAACTGAAATTATCTTAAAAGTCTTCCTCTTTTTTTAGAACATTGGAACTACGTCTATTTTAATCTTATTGTTTCACTCTCTTAATATGAGCGACAGATTCGTAACTATTATAGAAATCTTAACTCAATCGTAAATAAACATTGAGTTCGCTATACAAAGTTCATCATTTAAGGGCCCTGGAGTCGATTTGACGCCATACAAACGTACTTCCAATATTACAACTTGGCTGTTGGTCGAAGTTCAATTATTATTTTTTATGTTTGTAATTGTACACAAAAATCTTTCTGTTGTGGGTAATATAATTTTATGAATTATAATATTAATAAAGTTTTTTTCTGATTGCGAGAATAATAAAAAGAATAACTCAACACAGATCTTATTATATATCTCAACAAGATTAATAAATACAATGACCGACAAAAATATTATTTTAATTCTGCGATAAACAGTAATCGAATATTATTGGAAGTGCGAAAGCTAATTTTGAATGGTGAACGCGATTACATTCATAGAAATTTACTTATAAATTATAAAAGCACCGTTCGCTATATAATCCCCAGATTCTAGAGGTTTAATTTATTTTATTCTTTTACAAATATCATGAGAGCAACAGCATTTTTAACATTTTTATAAGTTAGCGTTAAGTTTTTTTTAGCGTTCGGTTTATACTCAGCGTAGGTTATAATACTTACCTACTTATATAAATAGATTCGGCAACCTTTTCATTCGTCGTCAAGCTGCTTGAAACTAAAGGATCTTTTCAAAAAAAAAATCAAGAAATCACTTTTTTTATTATTTCTACTATGTTACCAGCTATCCAGAGTCACCACCGTTCCACTACCAGCATGGGGAGAGCCACCTACATCCTCATCGGCAATATAGTACACGATTGGAACGAAAGATTCGTGGACGGTAAGTCCCGACTTATGTTTTTGGTGTAACATGTAATTATAATAATGAAGGACAATTTACATATATTGCTCTTGTCACAAACTAAGCTTTAGGCTTGTACTATGATTACCAGAAACCACGATATAATATAAATTATATTTTATAAACACCCAGACCATGACAAACTGTACAGAAAATAATAATTCTTCATTCAAATCTTTCAAATTGTATTTATCTTTCACATCTTGCCGCATCGACCCAATCATATATTAATGCAAGATAGTGTTTTTTTTTTTTAAATAAATTACTAAGTTTCAAAAATAAAATAAAAAATACGCAATATATTAATATATTGCGTATTTTTTCATTTTATTTTATTAATAATTATTAGTACAATCATAGTACCTTACGGCGCCCGAGACCGCCCAGACGGCGTCAGGCGGTGGGGTTTTATTCCCACCTCGTCGTAATCGATGGTACTCTGAGTCTACACCGAACAAAGAAGTCAGCTCGTCGCGGTGTTTTGGATAGACTGCTGCAAACTGGTGCCGGCAGTTTAACTGCAACTGCTTTTCGAGGCACCAGAGAACTGTAGTGTTTTTAAGTCGAATGTCTAATAAATTATAAAACCTACAAGTATGCCAACATTAGAAGCCAATACAAAATAAAATGAAGACCAGCTCTGATCTTGAACATGACATCTAATTATCCATATCTTTGCGGGTTTAATTAATTGGAGATATGAGCCAAGACGAAAGGCCAGTGGAGTGGGATATTTTGCTGCAACTGCAGACTCATTAAGAGGATGTCTGAAAGTGACACCGTTCAGGCTATTACCCGCAAGGACGCCGCAGGTATACAGCATCTCGCAATTACTTTCGTCGACTTGTTTTTATTTTTAAAATCTATATACATCATAAAATATGTAAAAAAAAAATATAGTTGGAGATAGAGATGGTTTATATAAATAAGTCGGGAATTAGAAAAGAGCGGAATTTAAAGTGGGGCTGCAATCTTTACATAGTATCTATAAAGACAATGATACAAACGGAAAACAGAATTTTAAAAACCACAAATAAAATGCTTTATATTGGAGTATGGACTGTAAGTGTAAGATTCTACAGATTTTTGCTGCATGTAATAATTGTAGCTAAAGGTATATTCTGTAAATAAAAAAATAAGCTCATAAATTAAAAATAAAGTCTCTAAATTTACAAAAAATACGGGTTCCAAGCCAGTGTTGCGCGGCTATGTCTCTCGCAGGTCGCGTCCCACACAAAAATCCGTCCAAGAGACCACGAAACTATGGTAATGCCGTCTGGTCTTTTACCATCATCGCGCAGCAAATCGGGCGGCACCAATAAGGCAGGTATAGATACAGTAGTCAGTACTCTTTATTAAGCTCATTCAGACTACCGTGTCTATAAAATCGGTGCACTTTTTACGCACGACCACCAAAGGGTGGCCGGATGTGTCCACTACTCGTCCGCACGAATACTGGTGAGGTTCGCACAACCTAATACTTAATCTTAAACCAACTTCAATACATGAATACATGAGGGATGAGTTGTCTAATAAAGTCCCTACACGACTATAGGGCAGGGCTTATATCCAATATTCCGATTCCATTTCCTTAACAGCAAGATGCCGTTATCGAATTGGTATTATTTTTCACAGCTTACAAGGCTTAAGGTAGCATTATCAATATACAAAATTTGGTACACTTAAGCTGATCTGAATAAGGATTTTGATGAAAAGGTGGTTAATATAACATTAATTAATTTATAACAAAACAACTATGAGTCTGAAACCTCAACTAATAGAATAGAATATAACGACAATGTATAATATTATACTCGTCGTATCTCAATGCTCTACCTATTAACATAGTTTCTGATATCCGCTGCGTAAGAAGCCTGAGTATAGGAAATGAAAGCCTGTAACACTATGACGTTGATATTCCCTGGTTTACGCTGTGACAATCTAGGTGACCTAGTTAATGGCCAGCTCGCCGATAGCACCCTAACAAACGCTGACAGAGAATGTACACTCACAATAACTAGCATTTCATCATAGTGTACCGTGACTCTTAAGGCGATAATAGTCGTCAGCAACCTTGACAATATAATTAATAAGCACCAAATAGTTAAGTAGTTAGGTAGTAATAAAAGTAGGTACATAAGTATCATCACGCCTAATAGGCCTAAGGAACCCAGTGGTGAGGTTTTAATCCCACCTCGTCGTCCGAAAATATTCTAGTTTTAGACCAGCACCTATATAATTTGGTGCATGGATGTGAAAGAAGCTAGGATAGTATATGTAGAGACCTAAGTGGCGAACATTACTCTCTGCTTATACCTTCAACAGGGATACTGTATGTTACATTAACCAAATATTTTATGAAAAAATAAAAAAAAACACAGGTTTTCCGAAAAGGTCTGAAAAATATTACTGAAACTCTTTTGTATTATTTGTTTTTAATAATTTTTTTTTTGAATGGTGCAGTAAGTAGGACTCATTTAATTATGTGACAAAACCGAAGTGCTGAGTGAAATGACAAAATGCTTGATTGCTATCACATCTCGCATTCGATTTAAACCATAACTTCTTCATACCCAAATAGCTTATTGCGCTACATCTAGATTAAATTTTGAAGTTAGTAAATTTGGTTTAAATCGGTACGAGTCTCAAAACATCTTATTACAGAATTAAGTAAGTCAATTAATTATGTGAGTTTACTATACAATTAAAAATTGATAAACTAAAAAAAAAATGAAATTTTTAAATTACAAAAGGCCTAGGTCGTTCCCTTAACATCTCTGTTAATTAAACAGAGCCTTGTCACCACAAGAGATATTGCACTTACAATTATGAACAATGCTAATAACTGAACACACGAGTTACATCTAAGTTACTCATAAACCTTTATGTCCATATTAGTCATTTGGACACCGAACTGTCTACACGAATAAATATTTTTGTCACCATATTTTACCGGTTTATTAGTGGCGTCTCTATGATTAAAAATAAAAAGATATCCAATCAAAATGCATCGAAGGAAAATCGGGAACGCTTGGAGCCTCTTATCGTGGTATCTGAGCCTGAAAGGTGAGTCCGCCTCATTAAGCACACTAAACAAAACAAGCGTCTGGAGCACTGAACGAGCTTCCAACTATTGCCGTAATCGTTTCAAATTTATAAATATGTAGTGCATTTTTAACCTAAACATTTATTTTGTAATATAATAATTATTGATAATTAACAATAATAATAAAATCTAATAAAAGCAGTAATAATAATAATCATCATCATTATACTTAATAATAATAATATAAAAGACACACATATTGCCCTACTCACAAACTAAGCACTAGGCTTGTACTGTGTGTACCAGAAACAAAGTTATTATAATATATATAAAATAACAATAATTAAAGAACAAACTATCTAAAACATCTTTTTAACGACTTACCTAATAAATAAATTAAAAACTTTATATTAAATATATTTATGTATATCCTAATTTACGTTTTCAAACAAGTTTTGCGATTTTGGCAGGCTTTCGCCGATTGCCATCTACTGAGTTGACTGCTTATGAGACTATGGAGTGTAGTTATAGCTTCACGTTTGATGCATTTTATACATAATATTATTATATCGCACGTAGTGTTGCCTTATGTTGGTCTTGGTACTGCGGCCTTGCAAAAAAAGAAAGACCAAGACCAGAGATTAAGACTAATCTTTGTCTTGGTCTTCTACAAGAGACTCACAAAACTTTTCTCAGATATTCAGACAACTTTACATATTTCTTTCATGAAAATCGGTATATTTTCAATTAAGTAACTGCCAACCAACTTTTATATATCGAGTGATAGAGATGAGATCGCACGGTTTACGAATAGTTTGTTAGAATATTAAACCGCGCGGTCGCCGGTCATGTAAACCTATTGTTAAACTAAATTTGTGTTTTTTAATTATATTATATTTTTTTTAAATAATTTTATAGTTTGATATTATTTGTAGAATAAAATGTTTTTGTAAGTAAGATGACTATGCATTTTTTTTTAAATACAAACTGCAACGCGGTTAGCTCCAAACAAGCGCCACCAACTGTTTCATTTAAACCATACTTTTTTTTAGTATCGTCAGTATGAGCTTCGGAAAAAACCTAGGCTACTTTTTGACGTTAATTTTTGACAAGATTTTTTTAAAAAGAGTATTTATATATTATATAATTGAAACTAGGCTTTTCTACGTATATATATATATATATATAGTCTGTTCATAAATACTGTTACAATAAAAAATGAAAATACATTTGAATTTGAGAACCTGTCATTTTTATTCGATTATTCATTGTGTTTTCTCGTTTTGGCGCCAATACATTGTATAATATTTTGCGATATTAGAATGGAGTGAGGTGATAAAGAGAACCGAAACGCTGTGATTGCATTACACCAAGTAGGTATGGAGCCAAATGCAATTTTTCTAACTCTCCATACACTTGATATTAGTCAAATGTTTGTGTACCGGGCTATTAATAGGTACAATGAGACCTCCTCTGTTTGTGACAGAAAAAGATCTGGCCGTCCACGTAGTGTTCGTACGAAAAAAGATGGTCAAAGCATAATTCAAGAAAGATTTCGAAAAAATCCTGTCCGAAATCAAAATTTTATCTCGGGAGATGAAGATAGCACCTACAACCATGTCGCGTATTTTAAAGATAACTTAGGACTTGCAGCCTATAAGAGACGGCACTGGTCATTTCTTAACTGATAGGGTAAAAAAGAATAGGGTGGTAAATTCGAAACAACTACTGAAACGGTCACAGAAAATTTTTGTTTACGTATGAGATTTTTTTTACAATTCAGCAACATTTTACCAAACAAAATGACCGTATTTAGGCTCAAAGCTTCCCAATTAGTCGACAGAGTGCAACGTGGGCATTATCCGACTTCAGTGATGGTTTGGTGGGGTGTTAGCTATGAAGCAGTGACTGAGCCATATTTTTGTGAAAAATGTATCAAAACATCGGCACAAGTGTATCAAGATACCATACTTGAGAAGGTAGTTAAGCCCCTTAACAACACTATGTTCAATAACCAAATATGGCCGGCTCGACATAAAGCTCGATTCACGCAGTCTTGGGTGGAAGCGAACGTTTTGGAGTTCATCAGAGCTGAAGACTGGCCGTCGTCTCGTCCCGATCTTAATCCGCTGGATTATGATCTATAGAGTACGGCTTGCTCTAAATGAAACGATAATTTGGAGTCCCTAAAACAATCTATACGATTGGCAGGGAAGAATTTTCCCATAGAAAGAGTGCGTGCTTCTATTGATAACTGGCCTCAACGTTTAAACGACTATTGCAGCCAATGGAGACCACTTCTAATAACCTTTTTATATTTCAAATTGTTTTATATTTATGTGTTAAACTAACACACTTTAAATGTAATAAATGTTATTTGCAATAGGTAAAAAATAAAAATAAAATGTTACAATATTTATGCAAGACTGGTATATATGAAATAAAACTTTTTTTTTATTAAACATATCAAAGCTGAATTTACTTACAAATCATATAATCGTATTTTTACCATTAAAACAGCTATATTATTATTTTTTAATACTTCTATTTATAAAATAAGTTTTTAAAATCCAATTTGTGGATAGATGTAAACAAACTTATGTCAAAAATTAACACAAAAAAAAACCTTTTAACACGTGTTGAAATTGTTAGATTTTGATGTTAGCATTTGCAGTTTGGTTTGGAAAAGAAACGAATGAAGTTAACTTCGGATATTAATTTTTTTTAGTAATGGAATGACTTGTACCAAAAAAACAACTTTTTAACAGGCCTAAACTCTTACAAGGTAGACGGTTCAGGGTATGCTGTATTCTGTGACCTTCCGACCTCTGCATTCGGCATTGTCTGAGTGTAGACGTCCCTAGTAACCTTGCCAAAATTTTAATATTGTCTTCTGTAATGAAAATCCGAAAGCTTAGTGTCTTCTATACAAAAACATTAAGATAAATTGATATGATGAATATAAAGGAAGGTATCAAAAAATATCAATGTCAAATAAATTTAACTTTTATACTAAAGTTTACTTTAGACCCCGCCACTTGCCTGAAAGTATAATTTAAAGGGCTAGAATAAAACAAAACTCTAAAGAAATCTTGTATTTAATTTAAAAAAAATTTAAAACAAATAAATAATAGGTATAACCACGCACAAGAAGTTAAGTTGAACATAACAAAAAATATACAAGTGGGAAAACGGTGTCAATATTCTTTTTTTTGTAAACCTTACAGTTCGGTTTTTATTATTTTCTTTTGTTATTATTTCTTAGGACAATTTACACTAATTGCTCTGTACCCCTAGTGTGAGTTTTCTAACTATTACTTTGCGTTTGAGTTAACTAAAATTTGTATGGAAAATAGTTCAGCGCTCCAAGCGGAAATTTTGACAACTAAAAATGCGAGCGTGTGATTGGTCAAAATGTTAACGCAGTAGTAAAGTTAACGCGAAAGTAAATGTTAAAAAACTCACACTAGAGCTACTGGTCACAAACTAAGCTCTAGGTCTGTACTATATGTGTTCCAGAAACAAAGATATAATACATATTATATTTTATGGTTATAACATTATTTTTCGTTTCATACTTGGGAAGTACTAACCAGCACATTGCTTAGATAATTTGAATATAATAATAATAATAATAGCAATAATAATAATAATATCATCACGTGTGACGGTGCCCGAGACCGTCTAGTCGGCCTCGGGATATCCAGCGCAGAGGTTTTAATCCCACCTCGTCGTAGCCAATGGTATGAGTCTACCAACACCGAACAAGTGGCTAGCTTGTCGCGATATTTGGATAACCCTTAACGTGCTTTCCGAGGCACTGTAGTGGTGTTGTCAAACAAAAGCACTTTTTTTTAATTTAAAAATTATGGTACACACCGTTTGAACCGTGGACCTAAAAACTGTAGTGTTTTTAGGCTGAGGTCTAACCAACTCGGCAACCACGTAAGTGTTAGTATCACTTCGAAAACAGCTTCTGTAATATCATAAAGAGAAAAGATTTGAATTTTTGTTTTTTTAATTTGTAATGTAACACAAAAAATACCGATTAAAAAAAATATTTCATTTATTCCTAACTAATAATAATTGTTTTCCTATACAGAGTGTTGGGTTCAGAACACGGATTGTCGCGACTAAGTCTGGTGATGCCTCGAAGTCGCAGCTCCAGCGTGGAATTCCAGCCTGATTCGCCATCACCACCCAACTCACCCACACATTCACATATCCCTAACAGACTTACGCACGGAGAGTAAGTATAATAGTATAAATGACTATACATATGTATGTACAACAAAAAATACCTACTGTTATTAATTGTTTTAACTGACTTTAGGGGAAATCCAAGAAAAATGTAGATACCAATAAAACATACAACTATAACACAGTATGTTATGGATAAAAGTAGATAAAATTATAGTTAATATAATTAAGTAAAAAAACTAAATTTTGAATCGTTTCGATAAACCAAAGCTAGTCCTCTGTTTCCTCCCCGTCATATTAAAATGAAACAAAAGTGACGCATGTATTATCAGGTTTACGGTAAACCAGGTTTACACAAACGTTTATGAATGGAGCCGTTAATATTTATGAGACTTATGCCCGATTTCACCAACTATCCCTAACTCTAAGGGTAAGGGAGTTAAATGAGAATTTTGACATATTTGCTATGAAACAACTGTCATTAATTGTCCCTTAACTTAGTTAGGGGTTCCTTTAGCGTTGGTGAAATCGGCCATTACCCCGGTATTCTAAGTCGTTTCCTCTACTCGCCTTTTCACTCAAGGGATCACTCATTCGGTTTTTCTCGATTTCACATTTGGTGGAAAGAGACAGTCCTTGAGTGAAAGTGGTGTTGAGAATACGGGGGTTAATCTCATGAAAACTATTTGGAAGACCAATAAATGTTAATAAAAAAATGTGTAAGAAAAATAGGGATGATCACAAATCGGAACTGCCAATTTCAATTTAATTCCTAAAAGGTCTGCTATATTTTTGTTTGGTATGGCATGCAGCTATTGCCCCAACTCTTTCGTAGAGATGACCAAAAAACTAATGTTGAAAAAAAAACTGACTTATCCAATCAAGCTTGAGGGTATATACAAGTCTGTTGCCTGGATAGGTTATTTATTACAGCTAGATTTAAAATATAATATTCGTTTCAGTGAATCTATGACGGTGGTGCTGTCCGCATTCTACGCGAAGTTACTCATCGTTCTAGGAATAGCTTTACCAATAACTAGTACCATTCAAAATGAGCTATACACAAATCTAACTTCTGATGTAAGTTAATCAAAATCTTACTTATATCGTTTAATGTAAGTTTTAACTCTAACGCCTGATGTAATTTCATAATTACATCAGACATTAGATTTGTGTCCACTGCAATTTTATGATATTGTCACAGAAGTGGTCTACAATGATCGAAGGACAAATCGAGCCTCCCAATTTATAATCTTTATGGCGATTTAAAAGATTTTAAATCGCGTTTTTAAATTTATGTTAATTGGCATACAGTCATTGCCCCAACTACTTAGTTAGATGACCAAAAGTAGAGCACTCTGCTCGACTTTTGGTCATAAGTTACCCTTACTTATGTTGGAAAATAAAACTCGTATAGCCAGCTCGCACGGGTATTTTAATGTTTTCGAATATGACGTTCCATTTGGATACTCTCGCATGCCAAAAACCATCTAAAAATTATACCTTCAAAACAGTCCAGTATTTCTTTAATATCTATTGAATTAGCTGAAATAATTTAAATAGTCAATTTTGTAGATAGGCGACGTGATTTAACGTCGCCTATCTACAAAATTGACTATTTAAATTATTTAATAAGTATAATACATATCATTTTTTTTATTTTTTGGCAGATATTCACAATGTACCTGTATATCGTCAGTATGTTGTTTCTGGCGTACACATTTTACCATTTACGTATGGCAAAGCGACACAAAGACGGTAAGTTACTGATATTTTTATAAACAATTTTATCTTTCTTATTTTTACATCCTACATCGGCATCAGTATGGTTTTAGTTGAAAGCTGACAAAATGAAATATATGTTTACCTATATACATATTAATCCCGATACAAAGCCAAGCTTTCAACTAAAGCCACAATATAAATAAAACACAATAATAAATAAATCTACATGGTAATTTTCTAGAAAACTTCATCAGGACCCGCTACGGTAGCTTCTACCTCCACATGGGAGTGGCAGGATTCGGCGTGGGCTCTATCATATACTCCTGTCTACAATTCGGCGGATACTTCGACTTATCGGGAGATTGTCAGATGGCCGTCATCGCTATTAAACCAGCGCTGAGAATACTGTTTATGGTCGCCCAGACTGTCTTCATATTTTCATATACAGACGTAATTATTTACTTACTATAATAATGCTGTATCTCTATTATATACTTCTCAAACCATCTCCTCATCCTTAAAAATATCCCATTACATTATATCATGCAAGCTCAACCTAAACTTAGCTATAGCTATAGTTTTCAGAGGTCCGAGTGTGAGTTAACGTTATTACTGCGTTAAGTGAGTGCTCCTCATGAATAAGAGGCCCTAGTGTGAGTTTGTTTTAAGAGGAGTGTCTGATAAGGCTCTTCCAGGCGTTATTAACTCTCCCACCGCATGACGGTACACTACATTTATGTAAACCTTCCCCCCCGACCCTCATTAAGAGAAAGAGCACGTATGAGATTATACCTACAATTTAGGCAGCAAAACGACTTTCGGCGAAAACTGTTTACTACCCCTAAATAACTATAACGTTTTCCTTTTTTTAATTTACTGTTTTGATATTTTATAAGAATTATTTTAATGTGAGGATAATGTAAATTTTTTCGCGATTTTTATCGAATTTCAGGGGTTGATATTTTTTTTCCTATACTAAACTAAAAAAAGGTAAACGTACGAGCCTAGATATAGGTCATATTTATTAGGCCTCCAAAAATGATAAAAATCTATAAATGTTTGGGGGGGTAACAGTTAGGACCAAAAGGTCGTGAATGTATGTGAAATGTTTGATCAGACGCTGCTCTTAACGTTCTCACTGGGTTAAGTGAGTACTCTCTACCAATAGGATTGCTTAATTTCTAAATAAGCTAATCTGGTTGGCGGAGAGTGCTTACTTACTATGATAAGTTATAAAAAAAACTTGCACTAGGGAAACTAGGGCCAAAGATCGCTTATTTTTTGAATTGGGAACGTGGAAACACATGGAAAATACCATGAAGCTAAAAAAACGCGCCGGCGCGCGGACGAGCACGGTTTTTACCTTCATGGAAAATACTAAGTAAAAAAATGCCCATATGGCATAGTATTAATACCTATAAAGAGGTTTATTTGAAAATCAAACTGGGCGGCCAGTTCGATTTTCGAACTCAAAAAATAAAGAAAAAAGACGCGATTTTAAAGACTGTAAAACAAAAGACGGTGATTGGTGTTGTCATTTTCAGTGAATTTTATGGAACCCTGCGACCACATTCTATTTCGTATAACGCGAACATTAGATTGTCAAAATAACGAATTCCGCTATTAGCACTCTCTTTCCTAATCAGAGAAGGTTAACAACTACTCTGATTGAAATCGCTATTTTGACAATCTAACGCTCACGTTAGACAGAATGTCGCTGCTGGCTTTTGTCTCACAGAAGGTGTGAAAAGTATAGTATACTCCTCAGGGATAAAGCCTGTCTCTATCTTGGGAAGCTCTGGGCACCCGCCCGTGACGTAAAAGCTTTATCCCTTGGTGCATAATCTACTATTGAATCCTGGCAAGCCATATCCCATTGCATTGGTGTATAATCTACTATAATGCTGTACTATTATCAGTGGGTCTAATAATATTGTTGAACTTTCGTGTACTCGGCTGACTCTATTTACATACCATCTAGTTAGTGTGAGTTTTATAAATTAATTAAATACATACTTATATCTAGACCGATACCTGTCAGGTCTCCAAAACATTTATTTGTTCTCCGAAATCAATTTACCTTCTCTAAGTCAACATCTAAATCACAAATATCTTTTCTTTTTATGATTAGATAGAATTGAAGTAAATAGGTTTAGGTATATTATAAAATAGGTATATTGTAGATTCAATATGATAATCTTGTATACGGAGACTTGAGGCTAGTATTATATTTCAAAAGTTATTTTGTTTATATTGTCTTAATTTATTCTCCTTCCCAATTTGTCTGACGAATAAAAACATGCCTTTATTTACATCTATTTACAAGTAAATGTTTATTTTTCATGTATGAAATCCCTAGAAAGTGTTATTAGTTAGATACCTACTGAACTAGTTGATTTTTTTATTTTTATTTGAATTCCACTATTTGTAGAATACCTATCATTGTTTTTTGAGTATAAATTAGATATTAAATTCAAATGAACATTTATTTTTCAGATGCTAGATCCAATGCGAGGTGTAGTCCTCGACAGATTTGGGCTCATGCACCTAATTGCCACAAATGTATGCGAGTGGCTAAACGTAATCATTCAGGAGACTCGTGATGACATAATAGCTGTCGCATACGACCGACCTCCGTTGCTGCGTTACACGAACATCACTACCAAGCTGGTTCGACTGGAAGCGCCCGGGAATGACAGCGGGGGACTGAACTCTTACGACGATAACGCGGCTATGCCTGTGTACTACCAAAACGCATCCGCTAGGGAGATGGGCTGGACTTGTAACGTGTCCGACATGATTACGCCGCTCATCCGCACCGTCAATCCGTACCTGCGTCCGTGCGGCGTCGAGTACAGTCTGCTCTGCTCTATTATAATTGCGGTCATTTGGAACGACATCTGTACTGTGCCTGGTTTGGTATTAATCTTTTTACTTTATTATGGTTCTTTTAGTCGATAGTGCTGCCAGACAAACGTACTACTTTTATTATTAATCCAATTAGTGACATATCATCATACTATACGATACTATATTCTAAAAGTTATTATTATTATGTATAAATTAATTATAAGCCGTTTATTTCCAATACCAAATAAATTAAGTAAATACATTAAATTATAATAAATATTAGATTTTACTGCACTATATTAACCTATTACATAATACATGTTTACAACAAAACATTTATAATAAAAAAATAAAATAAATTACTCAAAGGAAAAAAATAATAGTTTATAAAATATGTAACTGTTTAAGTATTTAATTATTAAGTGTTACAATTAATTTATACACACATATGATCACGGGTGCCTTACGGCATATCTATAAACAGTTTCACAAGTTGGTATAGTGAAACCGGGACCGACAGCTTAACGTGCTCTCCGAGGCACTATAGTGGTGTTGTCAAACAAATGTACATACATTTTAAAAACTCATTGGTACTAACCGGGATTCGAACCAGTCCATAGTTCGAATCCCGGTGTGTTTTTAAGTCCAAGTTCTAACCAACTCGGCCACCACGTAGGTATATATAATTAATTTAAAACTGTTAGAATATAATAATTTGGAAAAATAAATGGTGCAGAAAGATATTATTTAAATAATTTATAAAGTGCTACCGAGACATAAATATAATCAGCCCGTGTTCAATTACTATACATGGTGACTTTAAAAGGATGTACTTTGGGCTGTAGCGGGGGGGTTTTAAGAATTTTAAAATGAAAAGATTATATTAGTTAGGTTAAAACAAGTTTATTTAAAATATATTTACAAGTTAAGTTGGTTTTGAGTACAGTAACTATGTAAGAGACCCACCTAATAAATGTTGGCCCTGCCTACAATGGGTATGCCTATTATAAACTAAAACTCTGACCGTATAGTATGGGAAGATTGGAAGGACTGACGAGGGACAGGCTCGAGGACTGGCACGTCGACTGACACGCAGACTGGCACGTAGACAGGCGACGGCAGCAGATGTAGGCAGGCAAGCAGGAAGGCGGCGGCACGATGGCAGCAGCAGCAAGCACGCACGACTGTAGCAGCCGCACACGATGAGGCGAGGCCTTGTCTCTCAGGCTGACGCCTGAGACGAGGACTCAGATGGCCTCGACTCTCAAGGCTCTAGGCCTGAGGTGAGGTCCGTGAAGCAGTGGCTTGCGGCACGATGACGGCAGCAAGGGGAAGGCGGCGGCACGACGGCAGCACGCAAACGGCGGGCGGCACGGCTGTAGAGGCAGCCGTACACGAAGAGGTGAATTCCCGTCTCTCAGGCCAATGCCTGAGACGAGAAGTCAGATGGCCTCGTCACTCAAGGCTCGAAGCCCGAGGCGAGGTCCTGCAGCACAAGGAGGTTCTCCAACCCTCAGAGCAGACGCCCGAGCGAAGTGGAGTCTAGGCAAATCCCGGAGGCCGCAACTCCAGAATCCGGAGTCTTCAAGGAAGTGTGACAGGATCGGGCCTGGTTCTCGACGTAGCAGGTTCAAGGTTTCAAGGATGAGAACCAGTCGATCACTGTCACTGTAGCTAGACTTCTTCTTCTTTCTTAAGCTTCCTCGAGACTGACGAAAAATCGCCGGTCCGAGATATTTAAAGACGATTTTAGAACTCTACGATTAAAATTCATATTTAGTTTTAATTTATAGAGTGCCAGTATTTTTTTGGTTAGTATGGGAACTTTTGAAGCTACCTAGCGGTCAGAGGAGACGCTAAGATTTAGTGTTTTAAGTGTCTAAAAATGTGAAAATACCTAAAGAATATGTTTTAATTTACAATATTACCTAATACATAGTTTATATAATTAAAATTTAAATTTAAAATGTTAGGAATCTGATTTGATAACCAAAGCCTAAGATTTCATGAAAACTAAATGAAAAATTTGGAACGTTCACAGAAGGGAAATTTCTAGCTGTCAAAATTCTGGAGTATTACATACAAATATTAACCAATTTAACCATGTTTTTACTACCTGGAATTTTCCCTGAAAATGGTGTATTATGATACATTTGGTGGTCATTTTAAAAAATGTATGAAATTATATGAAGACAAATAAAATAAAATACATAAATATAATATGGAGCGGGGTGTAACGTGACAGGGCTAATATGAGGTTCTACTGATCAATACGAACAACTTTTCCTATTCCTTTATATGGAACTATGTGCCGCAAATGAAAAAAAATATTGCCTTCTCCATACAAACTAGTAATGTTAAATTTACCAATTGGAAAAGTTGTTCGTATTGATCAGCAGAACCTCATATTAGCCCAAAGTACATCCTTTCAAATTCACCCTGTGTATAAGATCAAATTCATAATTCCAAGCCAAGTCGCGGGCAAAAGCTAGTATTATAAATATTCTATTGTATTTTGTTTACAGGCTCATTCGTCATTAGACATTACCAGTTTAATACCAAATCAACTTTAACAATTAAAAAACGCCTTTTATATTAGATATTTTTAATAGGTAGGTTAAATTTCTATTCACAAGTGAATGTATTTTTCTTGTAAAAACTGAGTTAGATATTTGACCGCCTCCGTACACTAGTGATTGCGCCTTAAGTGTGGTATCCGTAGGTCGTGGGTTCGATTCCCACTCATGGCAAAAAAATATTACTTAGTACAGATTTCTGACAAGGACTGTGTGTTTATAAAATATAATTTCTATAAAAATGTATTATATCGTTATTTCTGGTACACATAGTACCTACAACTCATGGTGTGACTACGTTTGAACCATAATTTGTTTCAATTGTAATATTTGTCATACTTAATTCTAAACTATTTTTTTTAGAAAAACGGAAAACTCCAAACCTCTATGCCGTCCAACATCAAGGAGAGGTGTTGTACTCGAATGAAGTCCACAAACCACTTCTCCGTGGACTGCGGAAGTGCCCACAAAGGGCTGTTCATGGGTGTGGCAGTCCTCGCCGGCACTATTGTCAGCCTCATGCTCTTTAACGGACTGTTCCAGAATGAAAAGCATGTCGAATTGGCACTGCTACAGGTAGGTTTGATCTATCAAATGTTTCTAAGCTATGATGTAGCCATTGCCTGTGTTTAAGTATTGTAAGTTTAGGATTACATCTTTATAGGCATGTACAAAGTATGTGTACATTCATAGGTAGCTAAGTAGAAACTTGTTATTTACATTATTGTTCATAAGCGAACTAGCCTTAGGCACTATGCACCATATAGGTAACGTACATAATTCTTACTACAGTATAATAAATCTAGAGGCGTAGCTACCTAGGGGCTTGGCGGGTCAGTGCCCCGGGGCTTCAAGCTCAGGGGGCCCCCTCGTATCCTTACCAGAAAATCTCGATCGAACTGAACTTTTGAAAATTTCTCTCAGTTTCAAAATAAATATGACAGGTTGCAACCCGACTTTAATTATAGCAACTCAATTGAGAGAAATTCGAAAATTATACCTAGGGAATTTCCCTAAATGGTTGGCAGTGTTATCAATTTAATAAAACCTAATCAGTTTAGATAGCTGTGGGGCACCATTTTTTAATTTGCCCTGGGCCCTTGGTTACCTAGCTACGCCACTGAATAAATCCTCAATGATACTCACCAAACTATTTTTTTAAATACCTTATATTTACAGGTAAACATTTGGGAGACCATTTTATTTATCTTAATGTCAGTGGGGTCCGCCGCCTGCATCCACCGCATGAGGGCGCTAAGTCTGCGCAAGACGGTTACGTCGTTGCCGCTGGAACACGCGCTGTTGCTGGTCACACAGTGCGGGGTGTACTTGTACTATCTGTTTCAAATCATCGGAGCCGGCTTCCTTATACAGAATTTCCCAGAGACTCGCCGGGCTACGAGGTAGGTACTTTATTTTTATTTTTTGCCCCTTCCGTTTGCTGGGTTCGGACCCAGAAAATAGACTACGACTTTAAAAAGAAAACTGGTGAACCCACAGACTTAAACAGAAACATGACTAGGTGACTAGGCTTAGCTACTATATCGAGATAAGATAGACCACTTAAAGATACTGTCGGTCATTGTAGTAGAAACAAAACACAATGTTGTGTAATGACGGCGAAAAAATCTCTTTTTCTTCATTTTCCATCTCTTCAGAGCACCCAGCTATCGCTTTAACCATCACTCAATGTCCTTAGATATACCTTCCGATCTTAACCACCGCAATTATATCGAGAGCATTGCAAAAACAGCTTCAAAAAAATTGGCATTATAAATAAGGTGCGTCGGTTTTTTACACCCAGGTTAAGAATAATGCTATATAAGGCTCAAATTCGACCGTGTGTGGAATACTGTTCGCATCTTTGGGACGCATCTGCCAAGTATCTGTTATCTGCTCTCGATACCCTGCAGAAGCGAGCGACTAGAATTATTGGAGACGAAAAGCTCAATAAAACCTTGGAGCCGTTGCAGCTTCGCAGGAATGAGGTATCGTTGAGCGTATTTTACCGCCTATACCATGGACAGTGCTCTGAAGGCTTTTCAACATTATTCCCCCTTCCCCTTTCCGTTACAGGACAACACGCACTGGTTGCAAAATGCATATGTATACCGTGGCGGATGTACCAACTGGTACTAAACGTTTTGGCGATTCATACATCTGCCGTACTATTAAAATGTGGAATGCTCTACCAGCTTGCGTGTTTTCTTCCTCTTATAACCTAAAGTCCTTTAAACGAAGCGTGAATAGGCATCTTAAGCCGGCATAATGATGGCAACCAGCGGTACAACTGTATGAACTTGTTGTCGCTTGTTGCTATCATTCCTGGACATTGCATACTACTTAACGTCAGGTAGATGCAAGGTCATATGTTGAGCTCGTTAAAAAAAAACAGCAAATAGTTGTGTTGTTAAAAAAAATGCGAGGTCGGACTCGTAACCTCAAAACTGTAGTGTTGTTAATCTGCGGTTTAACCAACTCAAATAAATTATTTTCAGGATAATATCTCCTCTATGTGCGGTGATTCAAAGCTCCTGTCAGACACTCTTAGTGCTGGACGCGTGGTCCCGGCGCTCCGGGGAGTCCTCAACACGTAAACCTGGGCGACAGCTCATCACGTTTCTGCTGGTCGGAAACTTTGCTCTCTGGCTGCTCAACCGAGTGAAAAACGCTAGGGCTGAGTTCCATCCGTTACAGGTGAGTACCCCTACTAATAATACTTCATTTTTTTAAAGATAAAATGCATACAATAATAAATCCTCGCTTTCGCGGCAAGTTACTACCACTGAGCTAACCAGATTCCAGTCACCCCTTACGAAATTTGTCATTGCTTATTATCTACTTATGCACAGATGCCAAACAATTTATATAAGGTAAGGAATACCTTATATAAATTGTCTGACAGAAAACCTAACAAATTGACGCAATACGGTATATTGGAAAGTTAATTGTAGTTGTTTTCGTCTCTATAGAGTACTAGTATATACCTACTGAAAGCTGCCGCAGCTAGACATAGACTGACGTATGGTTGGAGCTAAACGGATTATTTAGAGGCTGAATAGTTGTTAGCAAGAGCAAACACTTAGCTGTTGCAGCCGCATCAGATAGGTACCTACAAAGTCACATGCCGTGGTCAAATTAAAAAAAAATACCCAACCTATAAGGAATATCGAAAAATGCTTAAAGAAGTCTCGGGGCCGATTTTGATAAAAACTTAAACTGCACCATTATATTTTTTTTAATTTATTCTTCTAGCCGGGAATCGAACCGGTTGATTTTAATGTAATTTTTTTTTAACATTTTTTGACAAAAAAAAATATATATAATAGGTACCTATGTATTTTTTTCAAAATTAACCTCTTCGATTCCTGGCTAGGAGAATCATTTATTTATAAATCTTATGATACCGTTTTAGTTTTTATCAAAATAAGCCCCCAGACTCCTTTGAGCATTTTTTGCTATTCCTTGTAGTTTAGGATTTGACATTGAAGGCACACTTGAAAAATTCATCCTGTATATTTTTTGTAATTTATATAGGTACCTGCCTACATTGCGTTATTACTTATTATTTATATATTGGGCAACCATTGATTTCAGATGGAGTTTTACGGTGTGTGGGCATGGACCCTCATAACGCACGTGTCGGTGCCACTGCTAGTCTGCTACAGGTTTCAAGCCACGGTCTGCTTTTATGAAATTTGGAAAAATGCATACAAAATAAAAAGAGACATGGACGATATAGAATTAGAAGACATACAATTAAAGAAACATAATGTTTAATATGGACTTTTATTTGCTTACTACCACCGCAAGCAAGTAAAGGAATATATTAGTAGACTGCATAGCGACATAAAACGCTTTTTGAAAAAAGCACATTATTTTTTATAAACATCATAATAATAAATATTTTTAAAATTATAGTGGAGGGAGTTATTGCCGCGGATGTACGTAGTAGGTACTATTTAAATGTTTTCTTTGGCGGAGGAAACAAAAATATATAGGTATGCTATATATATAATATTCTAACAGTTAAGATAGAATTTATTAACAAAAGATAATTATCTAAAATTAATAACAAAAATATATAAGTGCCCTACAAAAAAAAGGAGCCCTTTGGTCACCAGTCGCGGAGACCAATCGTGAACAATTCCTTAAAGAATTAAATAAAAATTCGTGTGAATTCTTTTTTTTTTTTTAATTATACATCAATCTTCGTTATTTAATAGAAGGTATGAAACGACGCGTCGATCGAACGAAATTCTAAACCGAAAATCAAATGTATGTGATTAGACGATTTCTTAAAATGTTTACCCATCGACGCGTGGATCGGTTTGTCGATGTGGCTTCGGTAGGGCCCCAGCGGCCACATTATATTTCTTATAACGTGAGCATTAGATTGTCAAATCAGCGAAGGTTATAAAACTACTCTGATTGGAGGAGAGCGCGCTAATAGCGGAAATCGTGATTTTGACAATCTAACGATCACGTTATAAGAAACAGAATGTGGCCACAGCACGGAGTTAACTCTGTGATTCTTAGACTATCAACTGTCAGTATCCATTCGTTTTGGCACAGGCGACGTGAGTCTCTAACTGTTGTCATATGTTGGCTAACCTGAAATAATGACATTTATAGTCATGAAACTAAAAATAATATACCGAACTAATATTAGGCCTAAAACCGCCTTTAACACGAAATATCAAATGTGTTCGCTGCCGATATATATTGTGTTCTCTGCACTTTAACCAATCAACTCTCAATGATCGCTTATATTATTTTTTTAACAAATAAATTATTTAATGTTAAACAAAATGTACCTTTCATTGTGGTACTTAACTTGGTGTAGCGTAATTGTGTATTTGCCTTATTCGCCGGAAAACGACCATGTGTAGGGGGATATTCGTGTCTATTTGGCAAATTTGTGCAAATAAGCAAATAACGCAAATAGCAAATACTCGTTTCCGTCCGCTTGTCGGTTTTTGGTCACACATCAAATTACTCAAATATGCCAATTATTCGCGTTGTCGTCCACACGGTTTTTGCATGAGGTGCACAGCTGGAGCTCCATCCCAGACACTTATGCTGTATTTTACGAGAGATTTAACCAGAAAAATATAAACCTGTTTGATCAATGTGTTATTAGTAACGTGTCTAAGTTTTCGAAACAGAGGCTCTACCATGGGTTTGCGCATTGTAGAAACGTAACGTATTCATTTACGTATACGTGAGCAACAACCAATAGGATCGCTTTATTCAATCCTGTTACCAAAAATAAAGCGGCCTTATTGATTGTTGCTCACGTATACGTAAATGAATACGTTACGTTTCTACAATGCGCAAACCCATGGTAGAGCCTCAGGTGGGCAATAGGGTATTTGACTCCTTTTTGAAACCCGTTTTATATGATTCTCCATTACATAATAATCACACTACATTGATATTTCCGGGATGTCTACTCTATTGTTAATAAAAATCAAAGTTCTAGTTTGAATTTACACAAAAGCGCTAAAAACGCTGTTTTGCAGTAATTGTCAAGTGTGACGCCACACGCAAGTAAACAAACAAGCACAGAATAAATAATCTCCTATATATTATACTCTATTCTATTTCATCCACATGATTTATAATCTGTGTATTGTTTTGTTTACTTGCGTGTGACGTCACCAGTCATCAACCAATCAAAGATGTTTTTGTTATAAATAAAATTGTAAAAAAGATTCAATTTTATTGTCTAATCTACAAAAAATATACATAATTTAGTTTAAAATAAAGTGAAATTTTTTTCGTAAGTTGAAAATTTACGGATGAGATTTTTTTTACAATTGAGCAACATTTTAACAAACAAAATGACCGTATTTATGCTCAAAGCTCTAATAAAGCTTTCAAATTAGTCGACAGAGTGCAACGTGGGCATTATCCGAGTTCAGTGATGGTTTGGTGGGGTTAGCTATGAAGGAGTGAATGAGCTATAATTTTTGTGAAAAAGGTATCAATACTTCGGCACAAGTGTATCAAGATACCATTCTTGAGAATGTAGTTAAGCCCTTAACAACACCATGTTCAATAACCAAGTATGGTCCTTCCAGCAAGACTCGGCGCCGGGTCATAAAGCTCGGTCCACGCAGTCTTGGTTGAAAGCGAACGTTTCGGACTTCATCGAAGCTGAAGACTGATGTCGTCAAGTCCCGATCCTAATCCACTGGATTATAATTTATGGTCAGTTTTAGAGAGTACGGCTTGCTCTAAACGCCATGATAATTTGGAGTCCCTAAAACAATCCATACGATTGGCAGTGAAGAAATTACCCATGGAAAGAGTGCGTGCTTCAATTGATAACTGGCCTCAACGTTTAAAGGACTGTATTGCAGCCAATTGAGACCACTTCGAATAAGCTTTTTATATTTTTAATTGTTTTATATTTATGTATTAAACTAACACACTGTAAAAGTAATAAATGTCTTTTTTTTTTCCTTATTAATGGCATTTATTTTACAATATCAGCCAAAGACAAATTAAAACAGCCAACTTGGCTCCTAACAAACTTCCACTTATGGACAATATTATACACATCAGAGAAAATAAGATTTTAAACACTTATAACATTTTTTTTTTCTCCATGTACTCATCCGCCCTCTCATTACCAAATATTTCAGATTTATTACATAAAGCAAAGAGTAATTGTCTGGAAATAGTTTTAGCATGGATGGAGTCACGGTATCCATGCTAAAACTTTGCTTTATGTAATAAATCTTTTAATTTAAATAATATATGATTTTTACAATATTTAAATGGATTAGATATGCATAATTCTAAACTACTTTTTGAATCGGAAAAA